>CM060953.1:30036071-30240723 GCA_030765055.1 Mantis religiosa | reverse complement strand
GCCTTTTAATAAGTGGATCTCTCGTTCTATATCATGATTCTCCTTCCAAAAATGGTACGCTACCGCCAATTTATCTATTTCGTAGTTCCTGATGTTCCTAAAATGCTCTTTAAGCCTAATGTTCAAATTCCTTTTAGTTTTTCCAATGTAAAGGTTGTCTGCCTTTGCAGTTTATCCGGTACACACCTGATCTTTTTTTCTGTGGGTATGTAATTTGCATTATGTGATTTCAAAAGCTGTTGTACACTTAATTTGTTCTGTGGGGCCAATGTAATATTATGCTCTTTGATGACTTTTTGAGAGAGGTGTGTAGCTCTGGGATGATATATAAATTTTCTGTATGAAGTTTCACTGCTGATTGGGGAAAGAGTAATTACTTGTTTGCATCTTTGTGATCTTTTGAATTTGCCAATTTTATTTTTGACCAATTCTGCACTGAATCCATTGTACTCTGCAATGCAAATTATATTATTGTACTCGTTGATATATTCCATCTCGTTTAAAGGTACATTAACCAGCCTGTACGTTCAACTGTTGATGACATCATGCTAGTGTTGTCTTGGGCTATATCCATCTGATTTTATAAAATTATCTGTGTGTGTTTCCTTCCTATGTATGTTAGGAAGATCCTAACGAAACGCGTTGTAGACAAATACTAGCAATAAATGGGGCATTTAGTACTAGCTCGACTCAAAATTATATTACGGTTTTCTCTGTTTATTTCCTAGGAATTATTAATTTTTCCTGCAGTGGGCAGCGTATTTTGGATTATTGTTTATCTCTTAATAGCTTTAATATTACATTTTGTAACGTTTGAATCACCGATGATGCTGAAAAAATAAAATGGATGTGCTTGGCCGCTTCAGTAACTATTCTGGAAAAGCAATGAATATGTTCAACATAAAATAATATCCGCAGTGTTCGTACACAATAGCCCCGCAGCTGTTAAGAGGATGTATGGGAGGTACACTGGCCGATTTGAAGTATATAGCTGACCGCGCTTCTCAGTTGTTCTAATTAATGGCGCAGGAAGAGATGGAGTAGTCCTATCCAACGAGAAACTAATGGCTATTAAGTACACGAACTTGTCTGCGAAACTCTCCGAAGACCAACAAATGTCAAATAATTTTTTTCTCTACCGTGCTAGCTCCATTGTACACATGCGTAAACAGGGGAATCGATCACATACTTATCAAGGTGTATGCGTCTTATCAGAAGGTTACGTGTCACATCCACGCAGTAATGGCTACCTCCGAAAAACGAAACTATTGCCTCCTATTTTTCTTTCTCTTTTAATTGCGAAGAAAATTGAATCCAATTTACATAGCTTGAAAACTACAACATTGACGATTAATTTGTCACTATTCAGTACAGTGTCCGTCCTTTTCCACAGTTTTGTTCCACCTTTTAACTAGGGCATGTATTCCAGTGTGGTAAAACACACGGTCTTGCTTCCTAAGCCATTGACGCACGGACGTTTTCACAGCCTCCTCATCTTCAAAATGAATCCCACGATGAGTTTCCTTTAGTGGCCCGAACAGATGGAAGTCTGATGGTGCCAGGTCAGGGCTGTAAGGGGGCTGAGGTAAGACTTGCCATCACAATGTCTCAATTTATGCAGTGGTGTAACGGCTGGTGTGTGGACTTGCATTGTCATGCAAAAGAAGAACATCCCACATAGTTCTTGCTGGGCGAACTCGGCGAAGAGGTGCTTCCAGCTTTTTGAGAGTTCTAAGGTATTGGACAGAACTGATTGTACATCCCTGCTCCAAAACCTCAATCATAAGCACACCCTCTGCATCCCAAAACACTGTCACCATAACGTTCCCTGCCGACCGCTGAGTTTTTAATTTTCTTTTCCCCGGTGACGTTGTGTGATGCCATTCCATTGACTGCCTCTTTGATTCGGGTTCAAAAAATGAACCCACGTTTTGTATCCAGTAACAATTTTTTCCAGAAACTCTTCTCCCTCCAAATTGAAGAGCTGCAAGTCTTCGGCGGCTATTGTTTTCCTTGTTTCTTTGCTTTGGGCAGTTAAAATTCTTGGTACCCTACGTGAACAAACTTTTGAATAACCCAGTTGTATAATCATCATCACACTGCCTTTACTGAGGGAGGTAATGCGACACAATTCACCTGTTGTTACCTGGCGATCACCACGAATGGTGTCATCGACTCGCTGAATGTTGCATGGAGTCACTGCGGTCACCGGCCTGCCACTTCGCTTTTCATCTGCCAATGGTGTTTGCCCTTCAGCTTTGTTACAGCGGCGAACTCATCGTCTATCAGTGTTGACATCCACCGTTGCATCACCATACATATATTTTAGCCTTTCATGAATGCAAATTGGCGTTTCACCTTCCGCAGTCAAAAATTCAATCAGAGAACGCTGTCTAGTACGAATGTCCAAGTCAGCCATTTTGCAAAAGGATGTAGTACTGCCACCTGTTAACTTAGGAAGTTACTACTGTAGGGGATTGGAGAAGAAGGTTTGAGGAATTGCGTCAAATTCATAGTTTTCACATAACTTACTTATTTAAGGGAAAAAATAGGAGGCATTACTTTTTAACCCACCCTCGTATGTAGGCCACCCAAACTACTGTACAAACACCGATTATAGCTGTATTGTTTAGATGTGGCACATAACCTTGCTTGGATGTGCGCGAGTGATGTCATGCGAATCAATGTTAGGAGTAAGTACCCTGCTTTCACCAGCAAATTGCTGATAAAGCTAGTGGGTTGAATGGTAGATGACTAACCTCTCATACCTTATGGACTCGACCATAAACTACTGTGCAACATTACTATCCGATTTCACCAACAGATGTTAACACTTAACACGATTTAACAATAGTTATAACAAAAATTGCATTTCACCAACATGTGTTAGCTTATCATTCTTGTTAAATATCTTGTTAAACTAACGAGTCAAATTTCTGATGTTAAGTCCTTAACAATTGTAAATAGTCAAAATGGCGGGCGTGAACTCAGCTGTTAGTGTCGATTTGATATATTTAAGACCGTCTAAATGGCATTCGCAATAGAGTACAGCCTATGAGGAGAAATTATTTTGAGGATCTTCAGAAGAAAATTTTCTACAGGAGTATAGACTGTCGAATCAAGTTTCTATGAAGGTTACTGCGGAAGTACAAGTGAGGTTAGAACATGCATCGAAAGGAATATGCCAATCTCGTTTTTGCTTCAAGTATTAATAACCTTGCGATTTGATAATTCACTGAATTATGTGGATAATACACTGTCTACCTCCCGTCTTGAAACGTTCAAGTCACTCGTCACTTGTCCTTCGCAACTCGTATTAAATTTACGTAACACTGAGTTAGAACATGCATCAAAAGGAATATGCCGATTTCGCCTTTGCTTCAAGTATTAATAACTTTACTATTTTATAATTCACTGAATTATGTGGATAATACACTGTCTACCTCCCGTCTTGAAACGTTCAAGTCACTCGTCACTTGTCCTTCGCAACTCGTTTTAAATTTACGTAATACTGAGTTAGAACATGCATCAAAAGGAATATCCCGATCTCGGCTTTGCTTCAAGTATTAATAACTTCGCGATTTTATAATTCACTGAATTATGTCGCCGTGGCTCAGTGGTTAGACCACTTGGCTCTCACACAAGGCGGCCCGGGTTCGATCCCAGGCGACCGCAAAGTGAGATTTGTGGTGGACAACACGACGTTGGGGCGGGTTTTCTCCGGGACCTCCGGTTTCCCCCGCCATCTCATTCCACCGGTGCTCCATCTTCATCTCATGCATCATCAGTGTCACCGCCTGCGGTGCCGTATGTAGTAAAAGCGGGCGTTACACACTACACACACACACACACACACACACACACACTGAATTATGTGGATAATACACTGTCCACCTCCGTCTTGAAACGTTCAAGTCACTCGTGACTTGTACTTCTCCGCTCCTCGTTTTAAATTTACATAATACTGAAGATATTTCGTGTTTCTAGTAATGACCATACATTTGAATTAAATTCGTTTCCAATTTTTCCCCACGTGACATCTTTCTCTTTTACATTCACCAAATCCGTCCTATTTTCCACAATGTCCTTACACTTCGTCACCAACTCAATTAAGAATTCTTTCTCCATCGATGAGAAATTTGTTTTACGGCTTTTGTTTACGATTTTGTTTACCCACCATTTTTAGCTGGTGCAGACGAAAATGAAAGCAAAAGAGCATCGCAGTACGTTCAGACTCATTCAGTAACATTTAAAAGTTTCTTGGCGTTAACACGTGTTAGTTAACATTTTTATGAAATAGGTGGGTGAAATGCAAGAAATTTAACAGTAGTGTTAGCGCTGTGACAATTGTTACGTTACATGTGTTAACATCGATTTTAACATCTGTCATACGCCACATCTAAAGAATACATCTGTACATGCGTAGGTACAGCTGAAACTAAGCATACTAACACGTACTTTTGTAAATATTTGTCAACGCTACTTAGAGTAGACTATTGCGAGATGATTTGCGAATTTAAACATATTCCCATGCACCTTCGAAATTTCGGTTTAAAATGCATCCGTTTTGCTAGAGAGTTGGTCTATTGGGAGCTATAGAGACTTACTCTACTTGATGCTTCATTTCATGGTTTTGTAATTTGTAAACAAGATTACAGTTATAATGAGCTAATCTTTACATAGTTTACTTTGGACTAACAAGTGAAAGAAGGGCTTAAGTTAATGGATCTATAAACGACACTTAAAGACTCTGAGTTCGAATTTATCATTTCCAAAGTTTGAATCATAAATTACCTAAGCACATGGTAAGCGGCCGCGCCGTGGCTGAGTGGTTAGACCGCGCAGCTCTCACTAAGGCGGTCCGGGTTTGATTCCAGGCAACCGCTGAGATTTTTGGCTGACAACAGGGCGCTGAAGTGGGTTTTCTCCGGGATTTGTGGTTTCCCTCGTCATCTCCTTCCACCGAAGCTCCATCTTCATCTCATATACGAGGGCTGATGAACAAAGTCCGGGACTGACATTTTTCACAGATGTGTATTACTGCAGTTCAGTGTTTACATGATCTTTTTCAAAGTAGTCCCCTTCTACTTCAATGCACTTTTTATAGCGTGTCTGCCAGGCCTGCACGTGCTGCATCCGCCTCGGTAGCGTAGATGGTAGTGTGTCTGCTTGACGTTCAAGAGGTCCCGAGTTCGAATCTCGGTCTGTGTGAGTTACCTGGATAAGGTTTTTTCCGGGGTTTTCCCTTAACCTTTAAGATGAATGTCGGGTAACTATGACCTCCATGGAACCTGGACTCATTTGAGAATCATTTTACCCAATTTATTCACCATCAGATATGACCTAATGTTGGAGGACGTGAATTGCAACAACAAAAAAACCGCACGTGCTGCCGAACATTCTTTGCCAGGTCCTTGAGAATCACCTCGCTTTTCTTGAGCACTGATTCAGAGTTCTCAAATCGAACACCTCTAAGCTTCGATTATCTCCGGTAATGAGTCGTGGCTGTATCATTATTACCCTGAAGAAAAAAAATGCCAGCATAGTATGAAAATCACTGGCTTATCCAACAACAAAAAATAGGCAAAAGTTGTTCCATCTGCAGGGAAAGTGATGATCACATTTTTGGACTGTAATGGAATGGTGGATAGAGTCAACATGAAAAATTCAATGCCATGGCCGGGATTTGAACCACGGATCTCCTGGTTTCCGTCCAGTCACTCTTAACCTTTGAGCTACCATGGCCAACGTGCCCTCCTGACATTAAATTCTCCAGTTGACTCGTATATTTTCCCGGTAGACCACTAGGGGCTCTCGCATCCGAGATGCACCGTTTGTGGCGACTTACTATTGTAAGTACTCAAGTCCCAGGCTTCATCATTTAACTCTTATTATCTTAGCCTATATACGGCTAAGTGTGGAGAAATGATTAATTTCCATCAATTAACTAAAATAATAAGAGTTAAATGATGAAGCCTGGGCCTTAGGTACTTACGATAGTAAGTCCCCACAAACGGTGTATCTCGGATGCGAGAGCTCCTAGTGGTCTACCGGGGAAATATGCGAGTCACTGGAGAATTTAATGTCAGGACGGCACGTTGGCCATGGTAGCTCAAAGGTTAAGAGCGACTGGACGGAAACCAGGAGATTCGTGGTTCAAATCCCGGCCATGGCACTGAATTCTTTATGTTGACTCTATTTATAAAATATCTTAGCCTATGTACGGCTAGTGTGGAGAAATGATTAATTTCCATCAATTAACTGTAATGGAATGATTTACCAGCATGCAGTTCCCCCTCACATTACTGTTACAGCAGCATACTACACGTCAGTATTGGCTACACTGAGGAAGCACATTGCAAAGAAACGACCAGAGCTTTCTCGGACTGGGTGGCGACTTCATCATGACAATGCACGGCCTCACGTCGCAAATCAAGTCATGCAGTTTCTGGCTCGATTAAACATTACCTGTGTACCACATTCACCTTATAGCCCCGATCTTGCATCCTGTGACTTTTATTCCTATCACTAAAGGCAAGGCTTAGGGGTATTCGATTTGAGAACTCTGAAGCAGTGCTCAAGAAAAGGGAGGCGATTCTCAAGGTCATTGAATTGCAGTAACAAACATCAGTGAAAAAAAAAATCAGCCTGTCTTTGTTGAGCCCGCCTTGGTAGCGTGGTGGTAGCATGTCTGCCTCACGTTCAAGAGGCCCCGAGTTCGAATCTCGGTAAGGGTGAGTTACCTGGATAAGCTTATACCCGGGGTTTTCCGTCATCCTTCAAGACGAATGTCGGGTAACTCTAAGCTCCGTGGACCCTTGACTTATTTGAGCATCATTTCAGCCAATTCTTTCACCGTCCGATACGACTTAACTTTGGAGGACGGAAATTACAAAAAAAAAAGTCTTTCGTATCACCAGTGTCACCACCTGCGGTGCCGTATGTAGAGAAAGCTGGCGTTAAACACTTCGCACGCGGTAAGCTTTCTACGCTGTGCCCAATAGACCTAGTGATTTGAGGATCAATCATAGTTCTGACCGTATCAATATTTTATCGATTAGACCACGTCCACTTCTATCACCAATTTGAGTTTGCAATGGAATCGGAGGTCCTGGCTAAATTATTCCTTTTTACCTTGGAAAACTAAAAATACAGTGAATTAAGTACCTAATATTTCGAAATATGAAAATGTGGAGTATTATTATGAACAAATCATGTTTAGTCTCAAATTTATGTTAATAATATGTAGTAAGTAGGATTAATAAATCTTCATCGGATATTATTTCAATACATTAAACCAAGGTTTCTGCTACATTTAATAATGCAAAACAATATTTCAACCCCAGGTACAAAGAAATTGAGTTCTTATCAATATTAGAAGCAGTAGTGTTGGTAAAACAATCTTAAAAATTTGTTTCACCAACCAGTCAACCATTTTACACTTGGGTCAACACTTAAACTGCAGTCACAAAACAAACATTTTATATTTATTAGAATTTTACTAATCGCCAATGACGGAAGCTTATGCGAGAATGGGACGTGCCGAAAGCTACTGCTCATGGTAGCATAATGAATTTTGGTGCCTTGAAAACTATGGCTGTTCTGCTATATCATGCAACTCTTGCACTTTTAAACGCCTTGTTGGCATCTGTTTTTTAAATTACTTAACTGCAATGTTGCTTCCACGTGTACCGAGACAGCTGATTGACAAGGAACCCCTTTTCTGCACGACATAAAAATTTTTGTTTGGAAATACAGTAGTTCTTATAAAATGTATATAAGCCTCACGATCCTTTTTTGCAACAGTAGTTACCTGTACAGATATTAAAATTGTCTTTCATTTTGGTAGAATATATCACTGTTTAAATAATCGCATATCCATTATCCTATATGATACTTCAGTTAGCCAGCTCAATTGAGTTGTCTTACCTTCGTCCATTAGTATGGTTTAATATTTATCTTTCTGGGCATTTTTCGCGTAATATTTAAATGAATTTCTGATTCGTATTACCATACAAGGTTATTAATCTGTGAGAAAATCCTAAAAATGTCCAATATTCATAAATATTATTTTAGAGTACTGACCTGTACAAATCTACTGTAGTTTATATATCTTTTAAGGATGTGCGACCATTAATATGACAATTTAAATGTATATTTGTAAGCCTAGCTTCACAAAATATTGTAACAAACACGGTACATTTTATTAACATAGCAGTATAGTGTCACCCAGTTATCGGAAAACATAACCAACTGACAGCTGAGTAGGGGACCGGAGGCATTTAGGCCACGCCTACCCATTTATTTCGCGTCACTAACTGAGGAGATGATTAGGGAGGTGTCACTGGTCGCTGGCCGCCTCTTTCCCATCCCCCCTGTCATCTGCAACATTCGGGATTATTTTATGAACCGCGAGAATTCCAGAAACAGCTATGTCCCTATATAAGGCCTGCAGTGGGCGTTTCAGTTCAGTTCTTGGCGAGCAGCCGTGAGGAGCGCCGAGTGAGTGAACGGACCGGAGGACTGTGTACGTGCATCAGAGGAGTTGTACGTAATTGGAGTGTAGAGTGAACCTGTGACAGACGAACTGACGAATTGTAATTGTGTGCATTACGTAATTCTGTGTAATCGGCAAGTGTTCCAACTAATTCGGTGGAAATACAGAACATTTTGAGTTTGTGCAATTGGACTTTTAATTTCACGAACCAACAGAGTCACAAAACAAACCATTCAGAAGATATCTCCCCAATCTTGAATTACCAAATTAGCTCCATTGGAGGAATAGACGGGTGTAGAAGGGTTCTCTGAATGTACTAACTGCTACTTAATAATCTCATCGTTTTAGTTTCAGCTTTTTTTCACGGTTTTCATTTGTTGGAGTATTCTCATTTTCAAATCGTTCCGTACGAAGCCCGCCTCGGTAGCGTAGATGGTAGCGTGCCTGCCTCACTTTGAAGAGGTCCCTATTGGAATCTCGGTCAGGGTGAGTTACCTGGATAAGGTTTTTCCGGGGTTTTCCCTTATCCTGGTAGCGCAATGTCGGGTAACTCTACGCTCCATTGACCCTGGACTCATTTGAGCATCATTTCACCCATTTCATTCATCATCCGATGTGACTTAACGTTGGAGGAGGTAAATTGCAAAAAGAAAGTTCCATACGAAGTATTTCTGATAAAATCCCTTGCATGCCTTATACATAAGAGACACGTTGTTTGTCCAGCACATAAGAAAAATGAATAAAGTTAATTGAAGTTATTGTAAGTTTTATTCTCATGCCTCGCATCTTAATATTGCGCGATGTATACCAATATGTATATAAAGTGGTCCTACATCGCGCGGTGTTTTTCCGTTAGGTATCCAAACTTAGATTCCAATCAGCAAGTACTTGTTCTACAAAGATCACCTAAAATAATTCAGAGCCACAAAAATGAACAAATGAATGCTGAAATGTTGAAACCTCGATCGCCAGAGCTAAGAAAGAGAAACCTGTAACACAGCAAGCTTCAGATAAGCCTACCGCTACAGCCTGCATCCCGTTTACTGGCAACCAATCCGACAGAATCAGAAGAATTCTCGCCAAATACACCATCAGGACCATCCTACGGAGATGAGACATCTATTGAGACCAGTGAAAGACAAACTGGACTTTCAAGTTCCGGGAGTGTACCGCATTCCCTGTGAATGTAGGACACCGTATGTAGGACAGACGGCCATGCCGTGGCTTAGTGGTTAGACCGCTTGGCTCTCACCAAGGCGGCCCAGGTTCGATCCCAGGCGACCGCAAATTGAGATTTGTGGTGGACAACACGGCGCTGGGGCGGGTTTTCTCCGGGATCTCCGGTTTCCCCCACCTTCTCATTCCACCGTTGCTCCATCTTCATCTCATGCATCATCAGCGTCATCGCCTGCGGTGCCGTATGCAGTAAAATCGGGCGTTAAACACTACACATTTCACTTTTATATAGGACAGACCGGAAGGACCATCGCTACCAGAATAATGGAACATGAAGGGAGCATTTGTTTAATGCAATCTGGGAAGTCTGGGCGGCCAGAACATTGTTTTGAAGACGGCCATAGAGCAACTTTCGGGAGCAGACCATCTTGGCAAACTGCAACAGTTACTGGGAACGGAGAGTGAAGAAGTCTTTGGCCATTTCGTCCGAGACGAGCACGCTTAGTCGTGATGCTGGATTTCATTTCAGCTCCTCTTGGAAACCGGCCTCAAAAATGGAAATCAGTAAGCTTAAAAAGAACAGATCTGCAAAGCTTGCACATCAAGTTAAGTACTGGTTGGACAATGGTTTTGTACCGGTGAGGACCGTATGCGCACTAGTCTAAAGGCAGTTGCCGAGCCTACACTCTCGGTCATGCGCAGTACTCTCACTTTCGGTTATGAGCAGTACACTGAAATGGTCAGTATCGTGCGAAATATGGCCGTGCTGCATTGTCTCCCATCTTCCAGCGCCAGCAGAAGGTGCAAGTGATGCTTGGGTATAGATTCTCCTCAGTGCGCGAAGAAAGTAGATCACCGGCACAGAACCGCTGTCCGAGCAGTAGTTACGTTTCTTTGACCCAATTAGTTTTCTACACTCACGCCACCTCCTGACCATGCATTTAATTTAGAGAAAAGTCTTTTGTTCAGTGATGCGAGTATTGGTCGTGTTTTATCTCTGTTGATATTTGTGTTATATTTATTTTGTGGTTATAACATTTCCTAAAAATATCCTGATGATGAGAGGGATGTATGCTCCCGAAAGGTCGATTTCTAATCGTCTTTTCATCTTGCTTGTTTCCCGAGTATATCTCAAAACGAATGAATTCTGTTATCCTTGTGAAATAAAGTGCTGCTCCAGATACTGCCTATATGAAACATTTTCACTTCGTCTAAATTCAACGAACTATTGTCTCAGCGAGAGAATGTGTATACTGTAATGTTCCTCTTTGCTAATTTTGGCCAAATGCTTTTAGGAATGGGCTCGAGGAACAGAACAACACACTGTGACAGAGGCTGAGGCTATATTCATTTCAATAAAAACAATAATAGCCCTTCTATATTAAGGGATAATTTTTTTAGACGTCATTACACCTACATCTTGCCTCTCTCGATTGTACATTCAACGCCAAAACTGATCCCATCTCAACTCGCGTGCACATCCCATTATTTATCCTTTTACGTGGCCTTGGGAAGCCGTGGGTATATCATTGCTTGGTTCAGCCGGGATTCGCTCTCCTTCTGCTAATGAATTGCACCAATAACCACTACGGTGGTTGCAAAATGCCATAGAAACGACATGTAGGTATGTTTACTATCTGGATCACATTGGCTAAAGGAGAAACAGGTGAAGTATGTGCATTGAGCTCGTCATACAGTCTTCGTATCAAAATTGGTAGCCATACCTTATCAGTAGGACACGCCTTTCGAAGGGGAACACGTAATGAGCGCCCAGGTTAGCGAAATATGCAATAACTGTGTGAGAACATTTTTAAGAGGGTGAAAATTAAAGCTGAATGAAAATTATTAAATACGTAGACCGTCTTCTCCACTTTAATGAAATATTTTTATCCAGTATTGTACTACAAAAACACTTATACTGAATTACAGCTACTGTAACAGTGCGATCAGCCTCCCATATACCCACGGTACGTCCACGAATAATTTTGCTAGTATATGGCGTAGCTGATTAAGAGACAATAAACATGTTTTTGTTTTAATAAACCCAGAAAAGGCAAATGCACCAACCTTTTGCCCCTTGTTGTTGTGTTTATGAAGCTACCACTCTCTGCGATAAGTAACGTAAAGCACACGTCTCAAACCATAACTGAAAAAAGTTATTACAAAGTTAGTCGAAGTTTTTCTTTGGCGTTGTGAGTAGTTATAAAGCCTTTAGCTAGCTCTAAATTGCTCTTCCTTGCTTTTTGACGTCTTATAATCTTTTTATACAGTTTATTCCCGGTGACCTGGAGTTACGGCGTGTCAGCGGGTGTAAACCATCGACGCCGATAACAATTGGACGACACGATATGAAAAAATATTATAATAGGTGATTCAAAAATATACGAACCCACTGCGCGCTGTTTTACCGGTCCGCGCCCTCGGCGTTCGTTGCCGTCTATCATAGAAAGGCGGGGATGAAACATGCAACATTTTAAAAACTATTTTCAAAAGTTTTACTCCCCATTTTATTAAACTCGCCACCACCCGTTGTCCATACATGTTTCACACCTATTTAAGAAGCTATCCATCTCTCGCCGTAGTTTACGTTAGAAATGCTGTCAAGTTCCTGGCAGATGTTTTGTTTTAATTCTTTCAGGCTGTGTGGGTTTGTCTGTACACTCCATGCTTTATGTTACCGTAGAGATAAAAATCGCAGGAGATTAGTTCAGGGAACTGATGGGGTCACAAATCACTACTAATACACTGTGAAAACTATAACACCAAGAAGGAATTATCCGAATAACACCAAACTTGGTGGAGGTGTAGCATAGTGTGCAAGCAGTAAGTGATTAGGTTTGCAGAGAGATGGGGTACACATAGGCCGAGCACAGCCCTTGCGTGTCAGTCCGACAGATCAGTGTTGCATACATTGTAGTCAGTGCAGAGCTGCCAAACAAGGTATAAACAAAGTGAGTGCCAGTATGCCATGTCGACGTCAAAGGGAGCCATATCGGCATGTGACAGAGTTCGAACAGGGCAGAATGATCGGTTTGCGGGAAGCGGGTTTGTCATGAAGTGACATTTCAGCTCGTGCAGGGCATGATGCTACGACAGTGGAAGTAGTGGATAGATGAAGATCGTATGCAGCGAAGCACGGGAACTGGACCACGAAAAATGACCACAGCATGGCATGACCGTCATCTTGCCCGTATGCCCATAACGGACCATACAGCTTCATCCACAGCGTTTGCTCGACGCTGGAGCACTGCAACAGGTGTGAACTTGTCTGCATCATCGGTTGGTCACCGTCTGCTGCAGTTTGGACTGGTTGCACGCATGTCATTACATCGGCTTCCATTGTTCAGAGACCACAAGCTACTCCGACTGCAGTGGGCACGTGAACACCGTCACTGGGGTGGCAAAATGTAGTTTTTTCGGAAGAGTCCCACTTCAACGTGCCCTATAGTGATGGCCGCATAGTGTCCGACGGTACCGTGGTGAGGACCACTTGTACGGTTGCACTGTTGAGCGGAATAGAGGACAACACAAGGTGTGTTGGTTTGGGGCATCATTGGTTACAACAACCGATCTCACCACCTAGGAGTTGAGGACATTTTGAACAGCAACCGGTACCTAAAGGTGGTTGTAGAGCTTGAAGTACTCTCCCTGATTGAGGCATCTCCTCAGATCATATTCAAGAGGATAATGCCCGGCCACATACGTCTTCTTTGAAGAGCATCGGTACCGTTGCTTCCCTGGCCTGTACGTTCGTCTGACATGTCGCCCACCGAATATGTATGGGGATATAGTTGGTCGGCACCTGGTGCGTCATGGTCTTCCAATATGGAGTTGTGGGCTAGAAAACAAGCTGCGTTGAGGGAATTCCCTCAGGAACGTATTCAGAACCTTTTTGTTGCAATGCCACGGCATGTAGCAGCTCTAATTGCAGCGTATGTGGGCCACATTAAATGCTGATTATTAGGTCTCAAATGCCATGTAGAGAATTGAAAAGTTTATTATTTGTTACATGTCTTGTACCTAACCTATGGTATTAAATTCATTGAATTCATGCTTTTCAATTTTGGTGTTAACATTTTCACAAACAGTAGTGTACTTCTGTTTTTTCTTCTCTTCGATTGGCTGTTTGAGCCGTTGCAGAGTCTCGTTGAAAAAAGGCAGTCAGCTACCCGTCTGTCAACTCTATAAAATTAGGTAGGGGGCACAATTGTATCCACCTATGTATGGGTGGTGACTCGAACTATTGACTCGAAAAATTGGGCCTATAACTCTTTCTCCGTTAATGGTGCACCATAAATTGGGGTACTATTAGCTTTCTCAGAGCTCCAATAATGATTATTTTGTGTAAATATATCCATAAAGGTGGAATGTGGATCAATGTATACACTATTGAGAGTTCACTCACAAAATCTTCGCCTAGATTTAGGATCAGCAGTCTTTTGATATGGTTTAAATTGAGCAATTTAGCTCTTTGCACAGAGCCATAACAAATGACTGCCTGTTGTAAAGGACCCATAAGCGATTTTTCAGGGTCCAAACGATGGCCGATGTCTTCTCATATATTTTCGGTAAGAACCATACACCGTCTTTTATATTTCTTAAACTGAACACTTCGTGTGGTCTGAAACTTATTGTAAAGTTCAGGAAATTTTGTACGACCTGGAATATTCACACATGGAAATTTATCTGCAATTCGTATATTCGTATTTATTACATTAGAATTATCAATAAATACACGCTGTGCTTTGAGAAAAAGGCTGAGCAGTAATACACTTTGTGACTAAATACAGTACAGAAACAGTAAAGCACACTGGTAGACGATATCACCGTCAACGCGCTACTACACTTTAAGAGCAGACAAAAAACACGTTAGTTGCCTGACTTTGTGTACAGCATAAGCTGTGTGTTATTACATTTCCATATCTGCAGAGAAAAGACAGCGCTTCGGATATTTTGGGGTTCTCTCGGTATTTGCCATGCTCGTTTCAACATGCATTAGATCATATGAGGGTGGTCTGAAAAGTTTTCAACCTCAAAATGAGGACGACAGCACTCCTAAACAAAAGCTAGTGAATTTCGTTATTCATCTGTTAGCAGTTACTCACCAAAGTTTCAGCCATTTTGGATGCTCACTTGTTATATAACGATCATTTGAGTGAGCTGATGTGAGTGTTTTTATGAAAATGGACAATATCGAGTATCGAGCTGTCATTAAATATTTGTTTTTGAAACGCAATAAGCCTACGAAAATCAAATGAGTTGGATTCTGTGTATGGGTCTCTGCGCCGTCATTTACCACAGTGAAAATTTGGGTAGCTGAATTTAAACGTGGCCGTAAGAGCTTGGGAGACGATGAACGTTCGGGACGTCCAAAAACTGCAACTATCAACGAAAACATCGCCAAAGTTCACCAAATGGTGCTAGATGACCGCCGAATTAAAGTGAGAGAGATAGCAGAAGCTATGAACAGGTCAAAAGAACGTGTTTGCCACATATTAAATCATCATTTAGACATCAAAGAACTATTGTCAGCTGACCCCGAGGTGTGTTCGCTGTCTAGAAAATCATCACTTCTCACAGTGCACTAAACCGAGAGACACTCCAGCTCAGTGTGTTCATTGTCATGAAAACCATCCAGCTAACTACCGAGGTTGTCGGCATTATTTAGAACTGAAATTCAGAACACAAAATAGCAACACAAGGCAACAGCCTGGGAATTCTCATCGCTCCCGTCCCCTACAACAATCAGACAATCCTGCACAGCAACCATTACAACCCCCAGCTGCATCACCAGTACCTTCAACTTCTTCACCAGCAACTTATGCCAGTGTAACTTCTGCTTCCTCGACGAGGCGTACTACTGCACAACAAGATCCCTCTGACTCTTCATCTCTCTCGGCTCTGCTAATTAGCCTGTTCACTCAACTTCTAAATTCTTTATCCACGTTCCTCACTCCTCTCTTACCGCAATTTACACAATGTTTCCAAAACGCTCTTCTAACTACTTTCCGCAATGGTGGCGTGTAATAGGCCATCTCTTTCATCACTCACTCTCCTGAACTGGAACGCTAATGGCATACGCACTAAACGTGCCTCCTTCGCTGCCTTTCTCATCTTGCACAGTATAGATTCTGCCTGTATCACCGAGACTCATCTTCTCCCGAATGAACGTTTCTCCGTTCCAGGCTACAGGATTTATAGATTTGATCGGAATGCCCCTACCGCCTCTGGGGGAGTAGCTGTGCTGGTTAAACGTTCTCTGACTCATCATGAAATATTCCTACCTGTGATTCCCGGTTTTGAGGTAGTGGGCGTTAAACTCTCGCTTCGCGATAGCAACGATCTCGTTCTAATGAGTGCTTACAAGCCCCCAAATAGTAAGCTTAATACTCACTATTTCTCTTTCCTTTTCCCAGCAGAAAGCTGCACTCTCTTGCTAGGGGATTTGAACTCGAAGCACACTTCTTGGGGCTGTAGAGTCACAAACCCGAATGGACGGCGTCTGTTTGACACTATTAATGCCACTGGTCTTCACATACTGGCTCCCACAGAACCGACTTACTATTCTGGCAACCCACAGGTAGCTCCTGACATTTTGGACATTGGGGTACATCGCAATATACGATTACCTGCATCGATTTCTGCACTGCCAGCGCTCGATTCCGATCACTGTCCAGTGTTGGTCACATTTAACCTCACTCCTGATATTTTGCCACAAATCCCGCGACTCATCGATGGTTTTGTCAACTGGGACATCTTTCGCACACACCTGGATGCTGCACTCCACACCTCTTATCAACTGGGTAATGCGGATGCCATTGACACTGCCGTTCACCATTTTACCTCTGCGCTCTCTTCCAGTGTACGATCCTCTACTGTCCGCAGTCCTCAACCTCACCATTTCCCCTCCTTGCCTATCCATATTACTCAACTCATCCAAGAGAAACATCGCATCCGTCGATTGTGGCAACGTCAGCGTCTACCCTGGCTGCGCCAAAGATTAAATAGTCTCATTCGACAAGTACGGACCGCACTAGAGCAACACCGATTTCAGGAGTACCAGCGACAATTAGCCACTATCCGTCCCGGAGATCATACCTTATGGAACATCACTAAGAGGATTCTCCGAGAGCCGACAGTGATTCCACCTCTTCAGGTTGATGGGACCCTTTTGAGTGACTCTGCTGCCAAGTGTGACGCTCTAGCTACTCACTACGAGCGTACATTCACGCCTAACACCTGTCTTGACTCTAATATTCCCTCTTCCGTGGACAGGGAACTCCTTGAGTACCAACTTCGTCCTACAGCGCACAACAGAATTTCGTTCACTACTCCACGTGAATTGTCCCGCTTTATTCATCGTCTTCCCGTTAAAAAGTCTCCCGGTCATGACCTTATCCCTAACGTTGTGCTGAAGAATTTGACAAACAAAGCCCTAGCTTATTTATCATCAATCTTCAATGCTGCTCTGCGCATTGGTCATTTTCCATCTACATGGAAACATGCGGAAATTATAGTCTTCCACAAGCCCAACAAGCCAAAAAATCTTCCCTCAAGTTACAGACCAATCAGCTTATTACCTACACTTTCTAAGCTTTTTGAAAAGATTATTCATCAACGTATTTCTCATTTTTTGATCCATAATCAGATAATTCCGTCTTTTCAGTTTGGCTTTCGCCCGAAGCATGCTACCACTCACCAATTGCTCAGAATCACGCAGTCTATTATTCAAGGTTTCGAAAACAGGCAATACACCGTAGCAGCATTCCTAGATATCGCCCAGGCATTCGACAAGGTGTGGCACAGTGGACTACTACTTAAAGCATATCGCATTGGTCTCCCTTATTATCTGATACAAATCATAGCAAGTTTTCTCACCAATAGAACCTTTGTGGTGCGCATTGCTGGTTTCACATCCACCCGACGGCCTATTTTAGCAGGTGTACCTCAAGGTTCAGTACTTGCACCACTCCTCTTTAATATATTCACTTATGATCTTCCTGATATAGCTCCAGTTTGTACGGCGTTATACGCAGATGATACTGCTCTCTATTATTCTCACGCCAATATTCTTCATGCCATTCAGAAACTGCAAATTGCCCTAGATCAATTAGCTCATTGGTTCTCTCACTGGCGCATTTCCCTCAATACTAACAAGACAGAGGTTAAGATCTTCTCTTTACGACCTTATAGGGATCCTCCTTCACTACGGCTGCTGGGGGAACCGCTCTCATGGTTACCAAGCAATGTGCCAGTGAAATACCTTGGGGTGTTACTGGACACCCGACTTACTTGGAACGTCCACATCTGTCGGTCTGTTACGCTTGCGTTTGCCCGGCTATCAAAACTGTACCCTCTACTCAACAGGCGCACTTCACTTGGTTATGAATCCTCCCTGCTTCTTTACACATCTCTAGTCCGTCCTATTTTTACCTATGCAGCTCCAGTCTGGGGTGGCACCTGTAAGACTAATCTCCGCCGACTGCAGGTACTACAAAACAGGGTGCTTCGTACAGTTACAAACGCTCCATGGTTCATCCCAAACCAGCAGCTTCATCATGAGTTTGGTCTTTTACCCGTTCACCAATACATCCGACGCCTGGCACGTCCATTCTTTTACCATCTCCAGGAGGTCCCTGGAGCTGTTACGTACCGTCTCGGCTGTCGCACTCGCCAGCCAACTCGCCTGAAGCGCAGACTGCCCCAAGATCTTCTCCTGAGTGACGTCTCCAGCACAGACTCAGACACGTGATTACTACCATAAGACTTTAAGTTCTCAATTTGTGTTACAGTTATCCTCCATATTTAGTTAGAGGAGTCGTTCATGGCTACCTCCATTGTTATGTGTCCTGTTCCTATGTATCTTATAACAAACATCTGTAAAGCATAATTGCTGATCGATGGATAAAATAAAAAAAAAAATATTTAGACATGAGAAAGTTGTCAGCGCGTTGGTTGCCGCGTTTGCTCACGTTAGACCAAAAACGTGTTCAAATAAACATTTCCAACGTTCTGTTGGCGCACTTTAGGCGCAGGTTAATTACTGTAGATGAAACTTGGATACACCATTATACGCCCGAAGCAAAAATTCAGTCCGAAAAGCGGATGGCAAAAGGGGCAACAAGCTCCAAAAAAAAAAAAAACTGTTTTGTTTTGTTTTTTTTTTTTTTCGCTGGGAAAGTGATGGCAATTGTTATTTTTTTATTATTTTATTTATGTTTTGGATAGTAACTGAGTTTAAATCGATTATCTTAAAGGAAAAGCCGTTACAGCAGTATACTACGTATCATTACTTGACAAGCTGAAGGCAGAACTTGCGGAACAAAGGTCACATTTGCAGAAAAAGAAACTCCTGTCTCACCAAGATAGGCACCGTCTCACACCTCAGTGATTGCAATGGCGAAAATCCACGTCTTACGGTTTGAAGTGCTTTAATATCCGCCTTTCTCACTAGATCTAACCCCAAGCGATTTCTGTTTGTTCCCTCATCTGAAAATTGAGTTCGGAGAACAGATATTTTCGTCAAATGAAGAGGCAATAATCTTCGTTAACAATTATTTTGCAGAGAAAATCGCCGAGTACTATTTGGATGGGTTACAGAGATAGGAGCATCGCTGGCAGAAGTGTGTAGAGTTACAAGGAGACTATGTTGAAAAACGCGAGAACCATTTGGATGGGCTACAGAGATGAGAGCATTGCTGGGAGAAGTGTGTAGAGTTACAAGGAGACTATGTTGAAAAACGCCGAGTACTATTTGGCGGGTTACAGAGATGAGAACATCGCTGGGAGAAGTGTGTAGAGTTACAAGGAGACTATGTTGAAAAAAGCCGAGTACTGTTTGGACGGGTTACAGAGATGGGAACATCTCTGAGGGAAGTGTGTAGAGTTACAAGGAGACTATGTTGAAAAACGCCGAGAACCATTTGGACGGGATACAGAGATGAGAGCATTGCTGGGAGAAGTGTGTAGAGTTACAAGGAGACTATGTTGAAAAACGCCGAGAACCATTTGGACGGGTTACAGAGATGACAGCATTGCTGGGAGAAGTGTGTAGTGTTACAAGGAGACTATGTTGAAAAACGCCGAGTACTATTTGGACGGGTTACAGAGGTGGGAGCATCGCTGGGATAAGTGTGTAGAGTTACAAGGAGACCATGTGAAAAACGCCGAGTACTATTTGGACGGGTTACAGAGATGAGAACATCGCTGGGAGAAGTGTGTAGAGTTACAACGAGACTATGTTGAAAAACGCCGAGTACTATTTGGACGGGTTACAGAGATGAGAGACTCGCTGGGAGAAGTGTGTAGAGTTACAAGGAGACTATGTTGAAAAACGCCGAGTACTATTTGGACTGGTTACAGAGATGGGAGCATCGCTGGGAGAAGTGTGTAGAGTTACAAGGAGACTATGTTGAAAAACGCCGAGTACTATTTAGACGGGTTACAGAGATGGGAGCATCGCTGGGAGAAGTGTGTAGAATTACAAGGAGACTATGTTGAAAAACGCCGAGAACTATTTGGACGGGTTACAGAGATGGGAACATCGCTGGGAGAAGTGTGTAGAGTTACAAGGAGACTATGTTGAAAAACGCCGAGTACTATTTGGACGGGTTACAGAGATGGGAGCATCGCTGGGAGAAGTGTGTAGAGTTACAAGGAGACTATGTTGAAAAACGCCGAGTACTACTTGGACGGGTTGCAGAGATGGGAGCATCGCTGGGAGAAGTGTGTAGAGTTACAAGGAGACTATGTTGAAAAACGTCGAGTACTATTTGGATGGGTTACAGAGATAGGAACATCGCTGGGAGAAGTGCGTAGAGTTACAAGGAGACTATGTTGAAAAACGTCGAGTACTATTTGGACGGGTTACAGAGATGGGAGCATCGCTGGGAGAAGTGCGTAGAGTTACAAGGCGACTATGTTGAAAAACGCCGAGTACTATTTGGACAGGTTACAGAGATGAGAGCATCGCTGGGAGAAGTGTGTAGAGTTACAAGGAGACTATGTTGAAAAACGCCGAGTACTATTTGGTCGGGTTACAGAGATGGGAGCATCGCTGGGAGAAGTGTGTAGAGTTACAAGGAGACTATGTTGAAAAACGTCGAGTACTATTTTGACGGGTTACAGAGATAGGAACATCGCTGGGAGAAGTATGTAGAGTTACAAGGAGACTATGTTGAAAAACGCCGAGTACTATATGGACGGGTTACAGAGATGGGAGCATAGCTGGGAGAAGTGTGTAGAGTTACAAGGCGACTATGTTGAAAAACGCCGAGTACTATTTGGACAGGTTACAGAGATGAGAGCATCGCTGGGAGAAGTGTGTAGAGTTACAAGGAGACTATGTTGAAAAACGCCGAGTACTATTTGGACGGATTACAGAGATGGGAGCATCGCTGGGAGAAGTGTGTAGAATTACAAGGAGACTATGTTGAAAAACGTCGAGTACTATTTTGACGGGTTACAGAGATAGGAACATCGCTGGGAGAAGTATGTAGAGTTACAAGGAGACTATGATGAAAAACGCCGAGTACTATATGGACGGGTTACAGAGATGGGAGCATAGCTGGGAGAAGTGTGTAGAGTTACAAGGCGACTATGTTGAAAAACGCCGAGTACTATTTGGACAGGTTACAGAGATGAGAGCATCGCTGGGAGAAGTGTGTAGAGTTACAAGGAGACTATGTTGAAAAACGCCGAGTACTATTTGGACGGGTTACAGAGATGGGAACATCGCTGGGAGAAGTGTGTTCAGTTACAAGGAGACTATGTTGAAAAACGCCAAGTACTATTTGAACGGGTTACAGAGATAGCAGCATCGCTGGGAGAAGTGTGTAGAGTTACAAGGAGACTATGTTGAAAAACGCCGAGTACTATTTGGACGGGTTACAGAGATAGCAGCATCGCTGGGAGAAGTATGTAGAGTTACAAGGAGACTATGTTGAAAAGCGCCGAGTACTATTTGGACGGGTTACAGAAATAGCAGCATCGCTGGGAGAAGTGTGTAGAGTTACAAGGAGACTATGTTGAAAAACGCCGAGTACTATTTGGATGGGTTACAGAGATGGGAGCATCGCTGGGAGAAGTGTGCAGAGTTACAAGGAGACTATGTTGAAAAACGCGGGGTACTATTTGGACGGGTTACAGAGATGGGAGCATCGCTGGGAGAAGTGTGTTCAGTTACAAGGAGACTATGTTGAAAAACGCCGAGTACTATTTGGACGGGTTACAGAGATGGGAACATCGCTGGGAGAAGTGTGTTCAGTTACAAGGAGACTATGTTGAAAAACGCCGAGTACTATTTGGACGGGTTACAGAGATGGGAGCATCGCTGGGAGAAGTGTGTTCAGTTACAAGGAGACTGTGTTGAAAAGCGCCGAGTACTATTTGGTCGGGTTACAGAGATAGCAGCATCGCTGGGAGAAGTGTGTAGAGTTACAAGGAGACTATGTTGAAAAGCGCCGAGTACTATTTGGACGGGTTACAGAGATAGCAACATCGCTGGGAGAAGTGTGTAGAGTTACAAGGTGACTATGTTGAAAGGCGCCGAGTACTATTTGGACGGGTTACAGAGATAGCAGCATCGCTGGGAGAAGTGTGTAGAGTTACAAGGAGACTATGTTGAAAAACGCCGAGTACTATTTGGACGGGTTACAGAGATAGCAACATCGCTGGGAGAAGTGTGTAGAGTTACAAGGTGACTATGTTGAAAAACGCCGGGTACTATTTGGACGGGTTACAGAGATGGGAGCATCGCTGGGAGAAGTATGTAGAGTTACAAGGAGACGTTGAAAAACGCCGAGTACTATTTGGACGGGTTACAGAGATGGGAACACCGCTGGGAGAAGTGTGTAGAGTTACAAGGAGACTATGTTGAAAAACGCCGAGTACTATTTGGACGGGTTACAGAGATGGGAACATCGCTGGGAGAAGTGTGTAGAGTTACAAGGAGACTATGTTGAAAAACGCCGAGTACTATTTGGACGGGTTACAGAGATAGCAGCATCGCTGGGAGAAGTGTGTGGAGTTACAAGGAGACTATGTTGAAAAACGCCGAGTACTATTTGGACGGGTTACAGAGATGGGAACATCGCTGGGAGAAGTGTGTAGAGTTACAAGGAGACTATGTTGAAAAACGCCGAGTACTATTTGGACGGGTTATAGAGATGGGAGCATTGCTGGGAGAAGGGTGTAGAGTTACAAGGAGACTATGTTGAAAAACGCCGGGTACTATTTGGACGGGTTGCAGAGATGGGAGCATCGCTGGGAGAAGTGTGTAGAGTTACAAGGAGACTATGTTGAAAAACGCCGGGTACTATTTGGACGGGTTACAGAGATGGGAGCATCGCTGGGAGAAGTGTGTAGTGTTACAAGGAGACTATGTTAAAAATTAACAAAATTTTTGAAAAACTATGTTGTATCTTTGTTAGGTCAGAAACGTTTCAGACCACTCTCGTACAAACCATTAACAGAGAATACACCACATAAAAGCAAAAAGTTGCCATCACATTCTAATAATGAGCCTAAGTAAAGCAATGAATGTATTTAAATTGTACCCAGACATCGGTATACCTTTTGCGCTCAGTAAAATGGCAACGAGCTACGTATTGAATACAAAATAATGTACCGCTTAATGTCGTCCTCAGGTTCTCTTGAAGTGAGTAAAACGAAGGTGAATTAACCCGGGGGAAGAAAGGCATTGGCGGTGTGACGTTAGCTCTGCCTGCTCTAATCGCCAAGTATGCCCCGAACGTTAGGCAGGTTAGCATGTGACGTCACTGCGCTGAGAAAGTAAATATTTTGATGTGTTGGTGTTCCGTCAGCGTAGGAAAGACAGGAAACGTATCGGGTATTAATAAAATGTATAACTTACATCTTGAGTGTTGTAATATTAATGCTGACTTCTTTAATTACACAATTGATCACAGTTTATAAACAATTACATTTTGGCTCTGTGGTATGAGAAAATATATAAAACTGCAACGCATAGTTTATCTGAAGGTCAGGCATGTTATAAAGTAAATAAAATATAAAGCAATTTTCTCTTCAAAATACAGGAGGCTCATTCAGAACAGAATTACGTGGACATTTTCCGACACCTTCTGTTTCGTTTTTCTTTAACTAGTTTATCAATGCCAGGACATAATTAAATTCTGGAAAATCTGTAATTGAAAACTGTATGTAAATTGTAATCCGACATGGTACTTCGGGGTTTGGACTTAGCTAATTTCATAACACAAAAGGAATTGTTCGCACAGAAATGTCGAGCCAAACATACACAGTGTCTATGCGGAGATCTGGTTTGGGGGACATTCTTGTAAAAATCAGCCAACTCTTTCTTGTGTGTTTATTTGTCCTTCAATAAATCGTCACATTTAAATTTAAAAGTTCAATTAGGTACGTGGTAGCTACATTGTTGTCATTGAGTGTACGACACCTGTCTGAACCTTCAGATTCAACTCCATGCTAGCGGGCTGTTTGGAACAGCCCGAAGGGTGGTCAAATCGTCTACCTGCTCTGGGAAGAGCTTTACCACGTAGTGGCGGGATGTGGATGTTGCAGAATGACGGATGTAGATTAAGTGGGGGTAGTGAAGGGAGGTAGCTTGTTGCTCCTCAGGGGATGATGAACCGGGTGCTACAGGCAGCGTGCACCGCTGGTGGATTAGTTAATAAACTAGGAAGAAGATATGCATAATTTTGAGTTTTCCAGAATAAATTTTGGTTAGCTGAAATTTAGTTTAGGCTGGAATGGAAATCATGTGGTTACCGGTAATGACCGCAAGACATGCGGGGTAACCGGTATCGCTTTAAGCGACGCTCACGAGGTACATAATCCCCAAGGGATCTGACGAGGGCGCTCTGATGTTGAAGCAAACTCTCGAAGTATTTTCTCGCCCGGCGCCTAATTTCATCCTCCACATATCGGAGGGATGAAGCCTCGTGAAGTAGTCTCACGGGGAACCTTGTGCAAATAGAATAAACAATCCGAAGACATTTATTCTGTGCACGTTGGAGCAGAACTAGGTGTGAGCCTGCGGCCATACCCCAGACTTCGCACGCATAGAGCATGATAGGGAGGACCAGAGCCATAAAGAGGCGCAACTTTAGGGAAACAGACATCGCAGACCGAAGCACAGGGTATAGTGAGGCCACGGCACCACACGACCGATGAGCTTGCTAGTGGATGTGCTCCCGAAAAGTTAGGCCCTTATCCAGCTTGACTGCCAAGTACTTGATTGAATTCTCCCACCTGATCCCTTGCCCGAAGTAGATAAGTGTGGGGAAATTGGCGGGAAAGCGGCGCTTGGTGAACAATATCGCTCCCCCTCAGATTCTTCTACACTCAAAGCGTCATTTATACAGAACACTTTGTACTACACGGCTCTTGCCTGACGTCACACGCACACCAGGCCTCGCTCCCGACTGAAATACATCATAACTCTCGAAGCTGTCTTCCTCTGAATTAACAATTAGAATGGAAATTAATTATTCTTTCACACTGGCCGTGTGTAGGCTAAATTGTGGAAACGTTGAGTCAGACTGAAAAATTCAATGCCATAGCCGGGATTTGAACCACGGATCTTCTGGTTTCCGTCCAGCCGCACTACCATTGTGCTACTATGCCCAACGTGCCGATATGACATTAAATTCCCCAACTGACTCGTATTTTCCCGGTAAACCACTTAGGAGTTCTCATAAACACATGAGACAACTACCTTAATGGCGACTTACTACATGTAAGTACTTTAAGGCCCGGGCTTTATAGTTAACCACTATTAGGTTAATTAATGGAAATTAATTATTCTTTCACACTGGCCGTGTGTAGGCTAAATTGTGGAAACGTTGAGTCAGACTGAAAAATTCAATGCCATAGCCGGGATTTGAACCACGGATCTTCTGGTTTCCGTCCAGCCGCACTACCATTGTGCTACTATGGCCAACGTGCCGATATGACATTAAATTCCCCAACTGACTCGTATTTTCCCGGTAAACCACTTAGGAGTTCTCATAAACACATGAGACAACTACCTTAATGGCGACTTACTACATGTAAGTACTTTAAGGCCCAGGCTTTATAGTTAACCACTATTAGGTTAATTAATGGAAATTAATTATTCTTTCACACTGGCCGTGTGTAGGCTAAATTGTGGAAACGTTGAGTCAGACTGAAAAATTCAATGCCATAGCCGGGATTTGAACCACGGATCTTCTGGTTTCCGTCCAGCCGCACTACCATTGTGCTACTATGGCAAACGTGCCGATATGACATTAAATTCCCCAACTGACTCGTATTTTCCCGGTAAACCACTTAGGAGTTCTCATAAACACATGAGACAACTACCTTAATGGCGACTTACTACATGTAAGTACTTTAAGGCCCGGGCTTTATAGTTAACCACTATTAGGTTAATTAATGGAAATTAATTATTCTTTCACACTGGCCGTGTGTAGGCTAAATTGTGGAAACGTTGAGTCAGACTGAAAAATTCAATGCCATAGCCGGGATTTGAACCACGGATCTTCTGGTTTCCGTCCAGCCGCACTACCATTGTGCTACTATGGCCAACGTGCCGATATGACATTAAATTCCCCAACTGACTCGTATTTTCCCGGTAAACCACTTAGGAGTTCTCATAAACACATGAGACAACTACCTTAATGGCGACTTTCCACAATTTAGCCTACACACGGCCAGTGTGAAAGAATAATTAATTTCCATTAATTAACCTAATAGTGGTTAACTATAAAGCCCGGGCCTTAAAGTACTTACATGTAGTAAGTCGCCATTAAGGTAGTTGTCTCATGTGTTTATGAGAACTCCTAAGTGGTTTACCGGGAAAATACGAGTCAGTTGGGGAATTTAATGTCATATCGGCACGTTGGCCATAGTAGCACAATGGTAGTGCGGCTGGACGGAAACCAGAAGATCCGTGGTTCAAATCCCGGCTATGGCATTGAATTTTTCAGTCTGACTCAACGTTTCCAACAATTAGAATGTTTAAAAAGTTTTGTGGTCTTTTTGGGAAGTTATTGTGAATATTCGTCAATAGTAGAAGTTGATTCAACTTTTTGTACATGGTGAACGCAGCGTAATTATTGGACTCAACTAATAAAGCAAACTGCTAAATAAATCTACATATAATCTCCAGGCTCATTTGATTAATAAACTTTACACTGGAAAATAAAACAACAGTGAATTAAATGGTACACAAAATACGAAGAAATGGAACTGCTTTTGTTAAAGCATTTCGGTTTTCCTTCCTAAGTTAAAGCAATCTGTTTTTAATGTAAATTTAACAATGTTCAAATAAAAGCTGCATTTAAAAAGCAGTATAAAAGTGAGAAGTGCTATTATTTCAATAAAAACTAAAGTCCAGCGTTAAACGTTAGGCTGAATAAAAGCACTTTATCTGCTAAATGAATTTTTGAAAAACCAAACGGCTAAACACTGTAGTAGTCCTGTAATGTAGTTACCTCAGTAAGTATAAACACCCAGAACCCGCGAAAGCTTTAGGCTTTCAGAAGATACTTTGATTGCGATGGTAATCAAGGACCAGCTTTCTTTGTCGTAGTGTACACATAACCACTATTGTACAGCAAGCTTTTAGTGTCACTCACTCTCACTCACTCATTCACTCACTGTCACATACACGTGTCCCAACACACCAACACCATCACCGTGTAGCATGATTTTATTCATTACACCAATATTGTATATTAGCGCAGCATAAATAAGGTTTTCTTGTGCACCTTGACGGCTCATGGTTACATGCCCTTTGCAGTTTTTTTATATTATCAACTTCTACTTTTACTACAAATAAAGTACAATCAAGTAGAAGCTGCATGTGTCTTTTGTATCTTTTTTTCTATCTATCTATCTTTCTATCTACTTGTCTATTGTTCTGTAAACTCACGGTACTTCGCTCCCTCCCTGGCTCTAAATAATCGTAAGACGCTATTATACAACCAGCACATATTTTAGCGCTGTGATTTCACTCAACACTTCCCGCAGCTACAGAGTTGCGCTGCTAATCTACCAGCAAAAGTCTTTTTTGTTATTTTTGTATGTAGTTTAAAATTATCGACTGCCATCTGAATGCACTTTGTTTCCGTTTTTTGCCTGTTGTAATGAGTAGAAAGTTGATTTATGATGTATTCTTTTTATATTTATTTTACGTTAGTGTAAGGGAAAGTATATCGTTAGACTAATTATGTATTAATTTATGTTTATGTTCTTATATAAACCAACAAAAAACGTTGGAAGTCGGGGTATCCCTTTAACCTAGTTTATATTGTGAAATTTTCTAGTTAAAATGTTATTTACCGCAATAAATCACTCACTAGACTGCTTCAGATAAGTACACGTTTACAGATAGAGAAGATCAAGTTGTAAGAGATATGGCAACTCTGAAACTCCGTTGAGGAAAGTAATTATGCAAACATTCAGCATGACAGTGCCCTCTAGTCATACACACAATGTCCTAAACAAACTCTTATCTCCTAGACACAGCTTGTTTGCACTACAATTTATTTTAAGTATTTAGAACACTAAGAAGAAAGAAATGGTGCTCTGAGGAACTTAATGAAGTAATAAAGTTTTCTCAAAGTGTTATTGTCTTACTCAAGAGAATGGCATAGGTTGGAGCTCGATCGTCAAGCCACAAGGTTACGATATGACAATATATTCAACCCCTATCGAATGTATCTCCAAAAAAACAGCCAAAACTTACCAATATCGGCAGAAGAAAAGGATTATACATCTAACAGTTTAGAATCCTTTTGTATATTTCTGTCTTTAAGATCGTATATTTGATATTGTCTTATACAGAAAGAGCAGAAGATCGTATATTTAAAGGTGCAAAAATGCAATGCTAATATAATAAACTGATAAATTAAGCAACTATCCTTTCCATATTGTAGTTAAAATATATTATCTATAATTAATTATTATAAGAAAAAATAAAATGGATTATTTATAAGGTCATTTACAACAAATAAAGTAAATAAATAAGAAGAGGAATAGACATAAGAAGGTATACTCAACTATAGTGGTTAGAGAGTCTCATCCACTTACATCAAATCTACTGAACTCATGACTCATTGTCATAAAAATGTTTAACATTCAAACTGAAGGTACTGCAGTACTTACATAAACATCTTCTAAGTGTATTTACCTACTTTTATCCAGTACATTTGTTCATTATGAAATATAGAATTATTTTCATTATTATAGTAATCTTAGAGTTAAATTAATTTCTGGTAATAAACAACCAAACAGTTTTCATAATGGATCTGCAACGTATAGTTTGTTTCTATCATTCTAATATATAATTTAATCCTCTTCAAAATTTTCTGAGAAAACGCTCTTAACAGAAGAAACCTGCAGAAATAAAACTGGAGAAATGACATTTATTTGCAAAAAAAGTAAAAGATGTCGTAGTTAGCGATAGTGTCAAATTATAAAGAAAAATTACACTACAAGTATGCCAAGCTTAACACTCTACTCTGAAGTGTTTATGAAACCTCTTTTTGTGAAGCCTACAGGATTTATAAACAAAAAATGACAGTATCATTACCATTCTAAATGTATTTTAAATCTAAGTACTGCTGCGGATAATCCTATAAAATATATACGACTTAAAGAAGAAATTCCAGTTGCTGTGACATGATATATTTGATCATTGTGTTCTCCTCAAACAAAACTGTATTTTTCATAGTCAAACTGAAAAATTGAATGCTCTGGCCGGGATTTTAACCATGGATCTCCTGGTTTCCGTCCAGTCACTCTTACCCATTGAGCTACCATGGACAACGTGCCGTCCTGACATTAAATTGTCCAATTGACTCGTATTTTCCCGGCAAACCACTGGGGGCTGTGATATTCAGGGTACAACGTTTTTGACAACTTACTAACGTAAGTACTTGAACTCTCGGATTTATCATTAAACTCTTATTGATTAAGTTAATTGGTGGAAATTAATCATTTCTTCACACTAGCCGTACATACACTAAGGTTTCGGATAGATAAGAGTCAACTTGAAAAACTCATTCCATGGCCGAGATTTGAACTACGGATCTCGTGGTTTCCGTCCAGCTTAATTTAAGAAGCTGTAGGCTACCCTGTTGTCTGTTTCTACGGTGTTTGTTTTGTTTTTTATCATGGTGAGAGTGCGAAAATAAAAAAAATTATTATTTTTAAATTTGTTATGTTTCTATCATGTAAATGGTTTAACCATAGCCCGCTCACATCCCTTAAAGCCTCGGCACTCAGTCGGATTCCTACGCATTTAAGCGACCGAGCGGTGTTTGCGTTTTCTGCAGCTTGGAGCTGCCTTTTCTGCCGCTTGGAGCTCTCAAAGCTGACCCCTAAGTGGCCTTGCCAACATTTAATTTTGTGGTGACCGTTGAACAAATTTTATGGTCTCAATTAGTATTGAAAGTGAATTTTACATGAAGTGCTGCTGACACCAATCTAAAGTAAGCGAACAAGAAAACTGGACATAAATAAGAGACAATAAGAAAACTGGGTATAAATAAGGGATAATATAAGTAGTCATAAGTATGAGCACAACATGTCATTGTTTATTACTATTAATTTTACTGTTGTGCCGTAAATGATGGCAGTTCATTATCTTAGAAGGTAGATTTTCTATGACAGCTTTATAGTGCAAACATTTACAATAGACAGCACTATATTTCACAGCTCTCCGTTTTTCCAAAGTCCATGTCTCCGAACCATACATAGCAATGCTCCAAATGTAGGAACTACGTATTATATTATATTATTTTTATTATTATTTTTATCACCACCACCACCATCATCATCATTATAACAGCAGTAGTAACAATAATTACAACAAACAGCATAGCAGCAACTATGAGCTCAATACTTTATATTTCAGATGGTATATTGTTGCGTACCTTTCTGTACAAGTAAGAAAGGAAAATCAAAAGGGGTCAATTTCCATGAATTTCCAGTAGAAGAAAAACTACGTAAACAATGACTAAAAGCTATATCGCACTCTAATTTCGTGGTAAATGATAAATCTACTTCAACAGGCGTGTGCAGCATGCATTTTACTGAGGACGACTAAGCCAGGCTGTAAAATTAAACTGCTGAAAACAGGAAGTATTCCAAGCATTTTTCCGAACTACCCAGATTATAAATTAGTGAAACAAGCAACATCAAGGCAACAAATTTAAAAAGTACGCCTACACACAGAAAGCAGGACACGGAGGCGCAGTTCTAGCAGAGAAAGCGTTAGCAGTGCTGCTGATGTTAATGCGCTGGATCATGTCACAGATGCACGTACTTATAACTCCGCTGCAATTCAGATTGAGGATGACATAATTTCCAAATTAAAGAGATTGGAAAGGGAGAATAACACCTTGATGTGAATTATGGGGAGCAAATAAAAGCCACAAAGAATTTATAAACAAGCAGCAAGCAAATGAAGAAAGATTACTTTATTATGAAACCAATAATTTTCATAAATCAGTTCAACTATTGATAAAAGACACCATTGTACACTGCAACACAACTTCCAGACACAATAATCGTAATACTGGGCGAATTGAATAACATTAAAGGTAATGTGAATTTCCATCTTATAAGACCTACTAACGTATATTGTTAAACTGTTTTTAACTGTTTACTTACTTAGTTTTTTTTTCTTTTCTTCCTAGACAGCCTCGTTTCATGCAAAGGTCCACTTATCGCTGGCATATATGAGGTTTTATAGTTAAAAAAATAGCGGCCGAATTCTCTTGTGCCATCTATCTTACTAAAGTGTCTACCGACAATTAGAAACAATGCCTAGACACAAAAATCCTGTAAAAATTGGAGGTTTCATGGAACAGAAAACAAAACACCGGAAGATATACCATGTGAGAAACCTCATCACCAAGGACAAAAACTAAATGTTGCAAATTATTCTAAGACAGCAACTTTGCTATAATCAAAACACTGCACTTACTGTAAATTGTGATGTGGATAGGGATGTAAATAATAATGTAGAAGAATTTAAATAGTGATGGTAATATTCTTTATTAGTATATACGTGTTTCAAGACCTATATGTACATATTCCAGCAGTAGTGATTCATAGTACATAAAAGAAAATATAAAAGACAGAAGAGGACTGCGTACCGAACTTGTTTTGAATTTCAATGGTTGTGGAGCAAGTCATTGCATAAAAGCTTCAAAATACACAGACATAACAATTTAGGTTCCGCTGTGGTCTGTAATGTATTGGAAAAGGAAAACTGTGATATTTTATCTTCAGTGCTGAACCATTCATCTTCCTCATCAACATTTTGTGATTATACAGATTTTTGAAACAAAATCACAAGGAAATTCAGTACTGCAGTAGAAGGTAAAGTAACAAAAGGTGATCATCCAGATATAATTATATAATTATAATGGAACTCGGCAGCGCAGAGGTCATCTTTTTCACCAAGTTCCTGTGGCTGCAACTTCCATAACCACAGTTAAAGTCTTGGATGCTGAAATATTATAGGTAAAGAGGTAATATTGTGTAAAGAACCACGAGGTAAGAGTGGAAGTATGGAAGCATTAGCTGCAACAAATTTTTAGCGATCTCTTGGTGATGATGATGATGTGTATAAGGGCGCTCAACTACGGCGGTCATCAACGCCCTTACAGAAACAAGTCATGGCAAAAGCCAGATATAAAAATTTCCAAAAAATATATAAGTATAAATGAAACTATTAAAATTGCACACACACATAAACACACACACACACACACACACACACACACACACATATATATATATATATATATATATATATATATATATATATATATATATATATATATATATAAAGAAGAAAAGAAGAAAACGAAATATCAATCAAAACCTACTAAAAATTTTATTCACTAAATCCTAAAGTGTAATCTAGAAAAGAATCAAAAAACCTTCTCCACTACTGCGTTATCGTCCGCTAGCATTTCTGCAAAGCTGTCCGGCAGCTGTAGAGACGTCCTAAGGTCTGCTAGGTGAAAACACTCTAGCAGCACGTGTTGTACAGATAACGCTTCATTGCAAAACGGACACAGTGGCGATGGCTCCTTTTTAAATAGAAAACTATGAGTAAAAAAGCAGTGCCCAATAGGCAACCGAGCCAAATTCACCTCCTCGCGACGAGATGACCGACAGGAGGTAACCCAGGGAATCGGAAGTTCTTTCACAGATCTAAGTTTATTATTGCGGAGAGCGGACCACTCTTCCTGCAGGCAGGTTTGCACAGCTATCCGTGATTCGGCCCTAAAATCTTCCGATGTCATAGATTGAACCCTGGGCTTCATGGTAGCCGTCTTGGCTGCCGCATCCGCCATTTCATTCCCCCGCAAGCCTACGTGACCAGGGATCCATGCACACACCACGTTAACGCCAGAAGCGTGTAAAACGTGGAGGGAATCCAGTATACGCTGCACAATAGGGTGGTAGTTGTACAGCTGCCGTAGGCTTTGAAGTGCACTGAGGGAATCACTTAGGATAAAGCAGTCCCCCAACTTTCGTCGACGTACTTGTAAAATGGCCTGGTATATGGCACTACCGAAGTAGGCCCGTGGGGGGGGGGGGTTCTCTTGGTGAACAAGGTGTCTGTTACACAAAATGTTTAGGGGATGATGATTCTAAGGCGTAGAATTCAGTATGTGGCAGTAAGCCTTATGGAGAACGAAAAACTTGGATGTATAGGTCATATTAAAAATGTGATGACAAGAATGGGAATTAAAAAACAGAAAAAAGGTCTTAGGTTGGCAGATGGAAAATTTCTTGGTGCAGCAGGTCGGCTCCAGACTTATTATGGGCTAGCTATCAGAAGAAATATCTACGATTAAGAACAAATAAGAGAAGTGTGGGCAAATATTCTTTCAGAAGTTGTCAGCTGACAAAGAACCGCAGCAGTAGCTCTGCCCAATCCATTCTAATATCCACTCTTCATGCTGTGGATTTAATAATGCTGCAGTACTTGAACAGGAATACAGGAATACAGGAATACCAGACTCAAGAATTTGCTTTGCTGGATGCATCTAGGAATCTGAGCACAAAGGGACTAAACATATGTAGGGTACATTCTCTAGAATTACTGCCATCTTCAAAACAGTTAAAAATGAGCATAAGCCTAAAAGACGCTTGTTAGACAGTTACCAAAAACTTGCTCCTTTGTTGACATCAGAAATAATTAATTGCAATAAATTGTCATCTGATTGTTTTACCGTTGTTCAACGCAGAAGGCAAAAGGAAGGTATGGTCTAGCAGATGGGAATGCTTCTCAACCATGTGAGATTTCTGGAAACTGACACTGTGTCAGGCAGTTCCGTTGTTCCCGAGCATCCCCCAAGCTTATTTGACAGGAAGTCTCGAATGTGAAAGCAAGAGGGGTACGAAGCGCTGACCGTGAAAAACAAGTTCTTCGAAGTGTGGATGCAAACTCATCAGATACCATAAGATGTATTGCTAAAATGGAAGACTAGTACTTCACTCGACCAACTCCTACACCTCAGCCAACTGCATGGTTGAACAGCACATTCAAGCGCAGGCGGACATTTCCACTGTCTCCCTACGCGAACGTTTACGAAGACTGCATAATAGAAGCCCACACGGACACAACAAGAACTCTCAGCAATAAAGATTACTCCTAAATCCAAAACCATGTACGACGACTCCCCCTCCTGCCATGCCCAGGACCTCGGTCATGGTCTTTGCCAAGGAATCCAACTCTTATGCGCCCCCGCACACTGTGGGGCAGCATTATGATGACGCTACTACCGGAGGTGCTAATGCGGAACTCCGTAAAGGCAGGAGTATAGCTGCCATCCCAAAATTCGAACTATATTTTCTCCTTCTAATTCCTTGTTATTGTTTAAAAAATAGTCACTTGACCATCAGGCAAATTTTGTGTGGAAATCTTCAGTACTCGTACCACCTTCAGAGGGTGCAGCTTGAATCATCAACTATTGCATGTTATAGAATTGTGTTACATTTATAATTTCTGAGAATTCACTCTGTTCACTGCTGAGTTAAGTTTACTTGCCACGGTACCTTACGTTTTCATCATAAATAGGTCTATGAAGGTCCTCGTGATATGCATACGACAGAACGGGCATCAATAAGAACTTCTGTCTAACGTCTTGGGTAAAATCATTTATGATCACCTTATTGATCCCTACATGTGCTCCAGCTTTGAACGTAGATATGTATATGGAGTTTTCAGAAATGAATTGTATTATTTTATTAATGATGTGGCTCTCGACACTATCCAGTGATGTAGTTTTACACAACAGTGAACCATATAAATTCAGGCGAAGAGTACATAATTTCTTAACTGTAATATTTCCTCATGATGGATTGGACGAATGAATTTGTAGTTTGACTTACTCCATCTTCTGATTTGTATTCAGTGTACTTTATGGTCTCGGAAAAGTCCGCTATTGCCACTCTGAGAGCATCGTAAGTGACTGATCAAATAAAATCTTATGGAATAGCGTGAAATGCAAGCCTAGACCATGTATCGAATCAGAAGGAAGCACCACCACCACCACCACCACCACCACCACCACCACCACCACCACCACCACCACCACCACCACCACCACCACCATCATCATCATCATCATCATCAAGGATTGGGCCCTGTGACCCATTCCGTTCTCCGTTCTCCTTCCAGCGTAGAGCTGGGCGTCCTACATCTCTCTTTCCCTTCGGCATATAATCTAAAACTCTTCTTGGAAGTCGTTCCGCACCCATTCTTAAAATATATTTCCATTCATTTTTGTTCTTTATTATTTTACTGTTTAAATTAAAAATCCAAAGCTCTTCTCTTATTTTCTCATTTCTTACGTGGTCTATTCTTTTATAAGCTGCCACGCTTCTCAAAAATCTCATCTCTGCCGTTGGTTCTTTGCCAGTGTCCATATTTCGGACCCGTATGTTAACGTTGGAACTGCCATTATCTTATAAAATTTCATCTGTGTTTCCTTTCGTGCTTTCCTGTTCAGCGTTCTTATTATAGTCCCACATATTTGATTCAATCTGTTTAATTTCACCTCCATATTCTTGTTGTTATTTGCCACTGCTACTATGTAACCTAGATAGTTAGAACTATTAACCTGTTCTATTATCTAATTGTTTATAAGTGTTTTTCTCTTATGTTGTTCTTTCCTCTAAAAGCCATTTCTTTAATTTTGTGTTCTGAGATTGAAAGGTTATATGTTGTTTAAACTATATAGTGCTCTTTGCATTTCATCTTCTGAGTGGGATATTATTACTTGATCATCAGCAAATAATACTGTATTTAAAATTATGTTTCCATTCAGTACATTTTGTTTTATAGTTTGCTGCCATTCTTGTACCATATTATCAATATAGATATTAAAGAGTATGGGCGATAGAGGGCATCCTTGTCGTACTTCTTTATTTATGTCCACTACTTGAAGGAAGCCTCATCTTTAATTTTGTCTTGAAATCAGCAATTAATTTTCAGGCGCATGTTCCTATGAACGCTTTGGTTTTTATTCCCACACCAAAAAGTCATTTAGAACCTTGAAGAGGTAAATGGGTGTTTAAACTTGACGAAATACCCTCCTGCCGTATTTAGCTGTTTGACAGGGTTATTGTAAATATTTTAAAGGAACATTGTTAAGTTGTTAAAAGTGAGTTATTTTTATATAATTATGAGTAGCTGGCATGCTTAATCTGTAAGATTAGTCACTCAGACTGGTCGGTGTTCACCATTTCTTCCAAAAGCGCTTTTCGGGCTTTGCTTCAGACCATCTTCAGTTAGCTCTGCTCCAACTACTAATCTTACAAATTAAGCATGCCAGCTACTCATATTTATATTATTGTAAATACTTTACGTAATATTTCTGAAAAAAGAATTCTGTTGCGGAGTAGCAACAAATACTTTCAGGTTTCCAGATCTTCTCTTTTACTACCTTTAGTCACAAAATTCTCAAATATATATCGCGATATCTTTGTATGAAGTTAAAGGAGTGTGATTTTCTCTAGTAGTATGGAGCATGTTCTTCTGTTAAAGATTGACCTTGACATCCAAGTCCCTTCACTCGCTGGATCATGTCATCAGACCGGCTGGTGCGAGGTCTTGGTTTGTTGTCAAACGATGTTCTGCCTTCCTTCGTACCCAGGAACGCACATTAGACACATCCATCGCTTTCACCATATGCCTCACTCAACTCGCGATGAATTTCAATAGGTGTCACAACACGAAAATGGAGAAGACGAATGATTACACGCTGTTCTTGCAATGAAAACGTCGCCATTTTAAGTATCAAAAACAGTCTTAACTCTCGTCGCTGTCACTAGAGTTCTATGCACTGTACAGTTATACCATCTCTGGCACGCATTCACAAAGAGTCCATGTGTATTAAAAAAGCAGAAGTTGCTATCTGGTCCCAGTCCTGAAGAAAAAACTAGATGTTATAAACTGAACACACCTCGTATTTATTATAAAGCATCTTGCCCATGTCTTCTGTTCTCATCATAATAATTTCCCATTGGCATTGTCAGCATGCACTGTTATAATAGATTGTCACATATTTTAATGAACCAATAGTTATTGTTTTAAGCAGCGAATTGAATTAAGTAATTTGCAGTTCATGTTATGTCTTCTCTCTTTTCTTCGTCCTTATTTTAGACCAAGTGGCCTGTTTCGTCCTCATCCCATCTCTGCCTTGCTCTTAGAGGGTCACGTTGCCATCATGGTTCATATAATAGGATTATTTTTTGTTATAATCTTATCATCCTTTCTATTCAGGTGATTTCTTCATATACACATGTATTCGTGATTTTTTATGTATTGCATATGTTTTATATATTTATGAATTTTCATTATTAATTATATAAGGAATCCCATCTCTTGATGCCTGAATACGTGCATGATCGTTGTACCTTAATGTTCAGTACTGACTGCCATATGTCACGACCAGTACAGCAGTTACTTTATAGAACTTCATCTTAATGTCTCTTCAAGTTGTTTTAAATGCTCTTTTAATTGTTCCACAAATCATTTTATATCTGTTAAATTTACTTGTCATACCTTGATCAATATGATACGTAAAACCACAGCCAAATTTATGTAATAATAAGTAGTATAAGTTTGTAGATATACACTATAAAATTGTAATTTCCTTATTCACAAATATAGTTCATTAAATCATAATTTCTTTCTCAACTTTCCCTTCTCGTAACACTTGCGAGTATGTTCACGCCTTTGAATAAGCATTATATCTGTTGAAATTGATTCACTATTTTGTTTTATAAGAACGAAGGCAGCTGTATTGTTGTGTAATGCTGATGCTATAATTAAATATTTCCAGTTAAGACGTGAATATAAATTTGAGGTATTTCCTAATCCTTGATCGCCTGTCTCTCTGCGCAAATAGCTTCAAGTATCTATGCAGTGCTAATTGCATATCTCTTCTTCTCGTTGACACTTTAATCACAAATAAACCACACAGACCAATACTAACTCTAAAATAACTGGCCCTTCGCATTAAATCCGTATACAAGCATTTGTTATATGACCGAGCTATTAGCCCTCCAGGTCTTGCCAGGTAATCAGCCCAGTCGTCAGCTTGTGTGCCGAAGCTGCTGAGCCTCCCCTTTCTTATCGGCATGATGTCATTTTATGTGGCTATGCTTACAGACTTGTTAGTATGCCGCAACACTCGTTTTTTTAGTTTGTTTTTTAATGACTCATTGGATCGCCATTACTTATCCCGTCCATCAGCTCTACTCCCTTGTTCCGGTCCCTGCTCCGCCTCATGGCTGTTACGTTGCCGGCTTCCTTACCACTCGGAGAACCACGCTTTCCGTCGTGGCTCCGCTCGGAGGTTCCCTTTGACTTCTCCTTGCTGTCCACGCCCAAGTCGACCTGCCCGGCTTTGTCTATTCGCTCCTCCTTTCTATAACTCAAGTCACGTTTCGCCCAGTGCTGCTTCGTGTACATTTAAGGCTCAAAGGACGACCGGGAGTAGCACCTGCCTTCATCCATGAGCACCGGACTTTTAGCTTTCATCTTTTACCGCAGTGTTCCATTTTTACCGCCGAGCTCCATAGTATTTACCAAGCGCTTTTATATGTTCGTCGGAAAGCAACGCAGTCTTGGATCATTGCCTCTGACTGCTTGAGTGTCCTTAAAATCATTAAATCGCTGTACAGTTACCACCCTCTCGTACAGCGTGTCCAGAACGTCCTCCACTCGATCGCTAATGCTGGCGTTAGCGTGTCGTTTGTGTGGGTTCCTGGACACGTGGGGCTGCCGGGCAATGAAGCTGCCGACGTTGCAGCTAAAGCTGCTATTTTAGGTTCCCAATGTTTTAGCTCTTTTATTACTTCGGCGGATCTTAGTGGAATTTTACGTAAAGTTGTCCTCTCACGTTGGGACGAAGCCTGGAATGGAGCTCAGGGCAACAAGCTCAGGGGTATCAAACCACATCCTGTACCCTGGTGCACTTCTTCGCCAGTCTCCGTATTGGACACTGTCTTTTTAGCCACCGACATTTTTTATCTGCTGACCCTGCACCATTTTGTGCGCACTGTCGGAAGCCTTTGACTGTCCGACATATTTTAACAGAATGCCGGTTTTTAGCCCCCACGCGTAACTGACTCCGTTTTGCAGCTACCCTGAGTCAGGTGCTGGCGGACAACCTTAGTGCAGTGGAGCGAGTTTTAGCTTTCATCCGCCTTAGCGGTATGGGCAGCCGTATTTAGCACGACACCGGCTTTTAGTGTTTTTATGGTATAGTTTTTAGCGTTTTATTGACACAGTTTTACACAATTTTCTGTCTTTAATGTGTTGATTGTAACTGTGTAGAGCTTTTACCTTTGTAAGGACGCTGATAACCGCAGCAGTTGTGTGCCCTAAACTCAATTCTACTAGTACTACTCCAGAACTTACTAGAAAGCTCTTGGCGTTAGAGACCTGTCAAGGAGCACATGGACATTGGGTTAGGGATGCATCGTACAAAGAGGGGCTAATTATAGCCTCGTATGAGAGTGGCAATGGTATGATATGAAACTAAGGTGAAGTGGATGAAAGGAAAGAAGTCGCTGGAGAAATTGGTGGAATGAATGAGAGGGCGAAACCGCCCAGCCGTGCTGCGAAATTAAAAGTGCAACATAAGGTCTCCTGGGATCAAACCCGTGCCTGCATTCGAACTTAGGATTGGAGCAAAGATATATCGCCAACATGACTTTGAGCAACTTCACTGTCTTCATTCATTTCTTCTTTCGTACTTGGTTTAGTCCCCTGGCGTTTCTATTAAGCGCAGTTTGATTAAGAAGCAATTCAAGTACTTATTTTCTCATTAAAATGGTCTCCAAGTCTTCGAAGGAGCAGATTCAGGAAAAGAAATCATTCCTAACGGCAAATCGAACTTTCCTTCAATTTAGCCACATCTGGAAGAGGGATTTATGTAGCTAAGGAGGATTGTCCTCTTTGTCGTTCCAGCTGATAGGGGTATTACTGATTGAAATCAGGGTCGCTGGATTTTTCTTCCAATAAACCAATATTAGAGCTTCCGTTTCTCATATCGGGTTTACCAGACTAGTAGAAGCTTTCCGTGAAAAGCCACACTTCCTGCCTTTCTGAAAATTGTTATAACCAGATAAATCTTTGTATGCTTCCTCTTTGGGGTTTGAAAAAGTATAACTATCCTACTTCTCTAATATATTTGTAAGTCCTGAACAATGGAAATTTACAAGAGACCATTGTCACTTTCTGTTACAGTTTCTAACACTGAATGGCGAATGCCATTCTTGGATACCTTTATTCTTTCAGCCATGAATATAATCGGCAGAGAAATTCGCGCATGCTTGTAAGTGTGAATAATATATGAAACAAATATCTCATAAATAGTGAACTTGAATTTTGATTTTAGTATCCTCTAAAGATTGATATGCAGGCTTTCAAGAAAATCTTTTACCCCAACTTACCTCTATGAGTACACATATCGAATTCCTTTCAGAATTTCTGATTTTGCCATGATGGGCAAAAGAGATATTTGCATGATTAATAATCTGTATCCTGAACTTATTAAAGGCTGTTATGTCCTCTTCATTTGAAAGGAATTTTGTATATCTTTGTATAACTGTAAAGAAAACCTATATAAGAAATGTAGATCTCCTTAAATCACATAATTTATCTCAACTTCTTTTGTAACATCAAAGCCTCCTTAACTCTCCGCTCCCAGTAACTGTTGCATATTGCCAAGATGGTCGTCTCCCGTAAATTAGCTCTATGGTCGTTATCAAAGCAATGCTCTACCAGCCCAGACTTGTCAGGTTGCATTAAACAAATGCTCTGTTCATGTTCGATTATTCTGGTAGCGATGGTCCTTCCGGTTTGTCCTGTATACGGTGTCACACATTCACAGGAAATGCTGTACACTCACGGAACTTGGAAGTCCAGTTTGCCTTTCACTGGTGCTCAACAGATGTTTATTCTTCGGAGGTGGTTTGTGGATGGTCCTGATGTTGTACTTGGCGAGAATTCTGCTGATGCTGCCGGATAGATTGCTGCTAAACGGGATGCAGGCTGTAGCGGTAGGCTTATCTGACGCTTGCTGTATTACAGGTTTTCCTTTCCTAGCTTTGGTGATCGAGGCTTCAACGTCATATACGGAGTAGCCGTTTTGATGGAAAGTGAGTTGACCATAGAGCCAACTTTCGGGAGACGACCATCTTGGCAAAATGCAACAGCTACTGAAAGCGGAGAGTTAAGGAGGCTTTGGCCATTTCCTCCGAGAGGAGCAGGCTTAATCGTGATGCTGGATTTCAGGTCAGCTCCTCTTGGAAACCAGCCTTAAAAATGTTAATCAATCAGCTTAAAAAGCAAAGATCTATACAGCTTGATAATCAAGTTAAGTAGTTACGTTCCTCTGACACAATTTTCTATACTCACGCCATCTCCTGACCTGGCATTTAATTTACTGAAAACAGTCTTTTGTTCAGTAATGCGAATTTTGATAGTGTTTTGTCTTTGTTTATATTGGTGTTATATCCAGTGTTTCATTTTATAAATATCCTGATGAGGAGAGAGATGCACACTCCCGAAACGTTGATAGCTAATGATCTTCACCTGGCTTGTTGCCCGAGAAGAAAGTGAGCGTATTCGTCGCCAGGAAACCTTCAGGTCTAATTTTAACGTGTGTTTGTTCATTTGTATAAGTTGAAGTGAATCATTTCTATGCATAGAAGATTGAAAATTGCTTTAATATTACGTAGTATAAGGGAAACCTGAAATGGGAGAGTAAGTTTTACAATTTTGGTAATATTTGTGATAAAGTTGTTGGTAGAAGTAGAGAACTCGTATACCGAAGAACGTTGCGAGAAGTTGTCCAACTCACTCAGCGAAGCTCCTGTCAATGCCTTTGAATATATCGAACAGAAAGTTTTATCAGCATCCTACGCTGTGATCTCAGATTTCATCCATACAAGTTTCAGTTTGTGTACGAAGCTAAACCAACAGATAAACTTCCTCGAACGCGGTGTTTTGGACAGTTTGCTTCTACTCCAGATATCCTGATCATGATGAATAAGCCATAATTGTTTCTGGTTAGTGAACAAATAGAAGATCCACTACTACGGACGACTACTGAACAATCTCAGAGTAATTGACTGACGTACATCTGCTTTCAGAAGTATCTAACCATGCTTACCTTCAGCTCTAAACTATACCAACAGCTGCTCTTGGAAATTCCTAATGAAATTAACTTCATGATAAACTATGCTTGCAGCAAGATAGCCCTGGAGTACACACTGCTCGTGATGCGTAGAATTACCTGCGAAGCTGTTTCACAGTTATGATACATAACCTGGCAGCCAATATCTCTGATATGACTGCAGCTGATTCTTTCTGTGGAGTTATTTATAAAGCAGGGTGTATTCTAAAAAAACCGCCCACCATCATTGGGCTGAAGCGAACCATAAGGAACAAAATTAGTGATATCGATCCTGTTTTATTGGGGTGAGTCATGCAAAACTCTCGCAGTGGATTGACGGAACATATTCCTTGACGTGGGGCTACCTGGAAAATAAGTTTTTATAAAGAAATACCTACATTAAACTGGAATGTTTGTTTATTATTATCTGAAAAGATTCTCAGAACGAAAGATCATGCTAGGGAATAGTACAAAAATATATAAAATGGTGACAGGAAAACGGCCCTTAATAATGTTTATAATACATTTTATAGTAGGAATTAATTACCGAGAAAAATAACGTACATAAAACAAAGATACAAACATTCCCTATAACTGAAGAATCAATAAGAGCAGCGCTCACTGAAAAAACTACATATTCTATGACCTTAACACACATTAACTTTTAACCAGGTCATCTAGTCAATCCAGCTATGGGTGAGTGACAGTTTGACAGCTGTGCCTTAAGTAAATATTCAGCAAGTTTCTTTTTTAAAACCTTTTATGTTCCTGCAGCTTTTCAGTTCCAGTGGCAGTGCATTGTATACATTCATAACGTGTGAGTTTGAGCTGTTCAGGCCATAAGTAGAAGAGTTCATAGTTTGTTTTATTAAGTTTCCTTTATTTATTATATAGTGCAATTCACATAAACCTGACCCGTTTCAATAGGCCATAAATTTTGAACCAATAATAGGACAAACGTGCAATTTTGAGAGAATCATCATCTTCAGGAATTGGTCCCTGTGACCCGTACCGTTCTCTTCAAGAGCCTACTGATCCTTCCAGCGTAGAGCTGGGCGTCCTACATCTCTCTTTCCCTTCGACATATAATCTAAAACTCTTCTTAGAAGTCGTTCCGCGTCTATTCATAAAATATGATATTTTTGTTCTTTATTATTTTACTGTTCAAATTAAAAATCCCAAGCTCTTCTCTTATTTTCTCGTTTCTGACGTGATCTGTTCTTTTATAACCTGCCACGCTTCTCAAAAATCTCATCTCTGCCGATTCTAGCTATTTTCATTGGCTCTTTGCCAGCGTCCATATTTCGGAACCGTATGTTAACGTTGGGTCTGCCATTGTATTATGAAATTTCATCTCTGTTTCCTTTCGTGTTTTCCTGTTCAGCGTTCTTATTATAGTCCCACACATTTGATTAAATCTGTTTAATTTCACCTCCATATCCTTGTTATTTGCTACTTCTACTGTGTAACTATTAACCTGTTCCATTATATTATTGTTTAAGTATTTTTGCTCTTATGTTGTTCCATCCTCTAAAAGCCATTACTTTAGTTTTGTGTTCTGAGATTGAAAGGTTATATGTTTCCGCTATGTTGTTTAAACTATATACTGCTCTTTGCATGTCATCTTCTGACTGGAGTATTACACTTGATCATCAGCAAATAATACTGTATTTAAAATTATGTTTCCATTCAGTACATTTTGTTTTATACATTACTGCCATTCTTGTACCATATTATCAATATAGATATTAAAGAGTATAGGCGATAGAGGGCATACCTGTAGTCCTCCTTTATTTATGTCCACTGCATCTGTTTTCCTTCCATTCTTTATTATTGCTATTGTAGTGTTTTATAAATACCTTGTACAGTCCATATTAAATGTGCTGGTACTCCACAATTTTAATCGCTATCCAAAGTTTATCCCTTAAAACCGAATTGAAGTTAACATAGTCAACAAAAAGCATAAATTACTTTTGGAGATTACATTACACTATTTACATCTCAGAGAAAATGTTGGAAGTGTCCTCCACCAGCATCTATGGATCGTTGGTCCCATTTTCTTTAATACGACTGTAGGCACTGAAGTTTATATGGGTATGTTCAAGACATTTGTGGAGCAGCTGGATGATACGGAATTGAGAGGTTATTTCCAGCAAGATAGAGCAACGTGCCATACATCTAGTGATACCATGGAACTTGTAAGCAGTTTCTTGGATAATCGAATAATCTCAAAAGGTCTGTGGTTCCCCAGATCCACTGAGCTAACCTCACCGTAAATTTTCTTGTGGGGATATCTAAAAATAGTGCACAAGAACGGGTCACGGACAATTGATGTTCTCAAGGAATCCATTGGAACCGAAATAAGTAACATTGGCGAGGATACTCTCCGTAAAACGTAAGAGAATATGATGAGACGAGTTCGGCCACGCCGTGGCTCAGTCGTTAGACCGCTTGGCTCTCCCCAAGGCGGCTCGGGTTCGATCCCAGGTGACCGCAAAGTGAGATTTGTGGTGGACAACACGGTGTTGGGGAGGGTTTTCTCCGGGACCTCCGGTTTCCCCCGCCGTCTCATTCCACCGGTGCTCCATCTTCATCTCATGTATCATCAGTGTCATCGCCTGCGGTGCCGTATGTAGTAAAAGCGAGCGTTGAACACTACACATTTTTTTTTCAGACGAGTACAAACATGTATAAATGCTGGTAGAGGACAGTTCCTAAATTTTCTCTGAGATGTAAATAGTGTGATCTAATCTAGCAATTGTGTATTATTTTCTCTAAAAGTTGAATGTGTGTCCTATCATTGGTTCAGAAGTTATGACCTGTTGAAGTGGTTCAGGTTTATAGGATCGCACTATATTACATTTGTGTGAGGAGCTTTCAAACATTAGATTACAGTTTAGAAGAATATTTTTTTTTATTTTGTGGAGATATATTATCAATGAAAACTCTATGCTTAGTTGTAATGTTAAAATGTTAGTTACATGGTACAGTGGTTCTGTGTTTGTTCTAAAGGGTAGATTGTAGATTATTTTAAAGTCATGGTTTTGGAGTACTTTGAGGTCCTGAATTAACTATTTAGCAGAATTACCCCTTAAGATGCAAAATAAGTCAAAATTGGACTGAATTAATGCATAGGAGATACTTTTTAAATTCTTTGAGTCGTTGAGTAACCCGTGAATTACAGCTTAAACAGGAAGGATCTCTTTTTACATGTACATTGTGGTCCTTCTATGCAAGATTACTATCTAGAATCAATCCAAGATATGTGATTTTTGTTACTCTTTCAATTACTGTGTTATCAACATGTACTAGCTTACTTCCAACATGTGTGTTGTTCTTGAATTTCTTCGAGAGTGCCACAACATTTTTGTAAAAACAGCCATGTCCCATTTTGTTATTCGGTTAGCATTTGCATTAAATTACTTGAATTTTAATGCAAAGTTGCAAAGTCCGATTTCTATGTTACGAGAATTTTTGCTTAGTTTTATTCTGCTCTTTTTTTCTTTGCTGTTTAGAACTACGTCTATTTTTGTGTTCCCAAAAGATACCTTTAGGAGTTAGCATGTACCCTAATGCTTATAGGTAGAAACATTGGCCCCTGAAGCCTGATGATAAGTTACTACTCTCATTATTACGAAACGCACTTTTTGACTAGCATCTCTACAAAAGTAGGTGCTGTTGTGATTACTAATATCCATAACGACATAGTAGCTATTTATAAAACATAAATAGAACATAACTTAGTCTTCCAATACTTTAATCGTTATAGCAGAGCGTTCAACCAATTCCTGTCGAAGGCACTTTGAAATATCTGGATGAACTTCTTGATGACATACAAGACTTCTGAAATAAAGTTGACGTTTCAAATTTACTTCCAGATAAACCAGCAGACGTTACAGAAGATGAAGTTAATTAAGTTTTACCTTCAGATGTACGATATATTGCGAATTGGTTTTCACTACAACGTGCATCCACCAAATAAGATCAAAAGAAGCACCTAAGAAGCAGCTAGAACATTATTTCTGGAAGAAAATTACATAAATATAACAAATGAATATCTTTGGAAGCAATCTTTTCAGAGCTTCCCCGAGAAACATGTGTAGTTATTGTAGCCATAACTTGTTCAAAAATGTTGCCGGAACTGTCCTATCTCGAGCTTCAAACACATTCTATATGCTCGAAATCAGGGTAAATCCTAAACACACAACAAATAAGATAGCGCAGTTCTTTATTTTCCTTCTAATTATCATACCAAGTTTTCTAAGTAAACTTATCTTACCGGTGAAGACTGGTAGAAGACATACATGTAGTAATCACAAATTCAGTGCTAACCAAAAGTTCTGAGATATAAACAAATATTTCCTTGTAACGTATAAGTCCCAGAGAAAACATGTATACTTATCTATTTATTCATTCATTCTAATGCTTATATACACTTGGAAACATTTTCATTCGTCTTCTAGCCTCCCAATGTCCACTTGGTTTATTCCTGTAATTTTCGAGTGTAGTGCATATCCCAAGGTGCTCCCATACCATGACCACATTCTAACTACACAGCCTGCAGTTGGGTGTAAGAAAGATCTTCATTCGATGAAGATGTTCTGCCAGACAATGTTGTCGCGTTATCCTCCGGAATGCGGTCACAGTTTCACTCAGTGGTAGCTCTGGTATTGCTCTATTGTTTAGGAGTAGATCCAGCCACTGTTTTTTGTGTACAAATTTGTTGCCCGTGTCTGATCTTTCCGCTTTGAGCGAAGATTTGATTTTGAGCTTTGCTGAATGGAAGGATAAGGGTCTTGTCTTGCAATTTATGATTTTGGAACCTTTTTTGCCAAGTAATCTGAGTCTTTATTCCATACACAGAGAACTAAAGGCAGAAGAGTTCAAAGATTTGACAAATGTTAAGCAGAAAGAAGTAGTTTATATTTCTAGGGTCTTTAAAACTTGTTAACTTATCTGCATCTGTATTTGGCTATGTATTTGTTTTATTTACTTCTCAAATGCTGCTAAATGATATACTGCATGTTGCATATTTCCTGACTCTGTAGGAAACTCACTCCTGACGTAACGAAATGCAGATAATAATGACCATCGGGTGTTGATATTTATGCGTCTAGACTACCCCGTAATCACATTGGCATGAACCTACCAAACAGTCCTGCTAATGAGAATTAAACATTTCTCTTGCTAATCATATATGGGCATCGATGTTCCCCAAACTCTTATAGTAAACAATTACAGGTGAGGAAAGTGTTGATGATTATTACCGGCCCCTGTATAGCTGTAGATCTACATACGTGGGAGAAATGTCGGTAGAACCTGATTTCCAACGGTCTGAATTTGTTTTAACCTGGAAGATACAGAGGAATTTCGTGCTCTTCAATTATTATCGAAGAGAAATGGCTAAGAGCCTCATACCTCTCAATTCAAGAAGTTCTATGAGATTAAAAGAACGATTCTAGAAGAAAACGTTTATGATATGCATTGTCCAAAAATAATATACATATACTGTGCTATTTTTACACAAGAAATATTCATTTAAGTTGTTATCCAACTGTCCATAGACATTGTATGTAGGTTCCCTTTGGAATAACTTAGGTTTGAGAAACTACTGCCTAAGGAATAATACTTCTGAAAGAGACAGATGCGGAGATTGTGTAAGGAGAATATCTCATCAAAGAGTAATGTCTGAGGCCGCGCCGTGGCGTGGGCGTGTGCGTTTTTTCATAAGTATACTGCACATGGACTGTACTGTCATCGCTCACATATGTAAACTGGAGGCTGGTACAGCTTCAACGTGACAACCGCCTTACTGTGACAGAAACCAGAACAGTCACGCTATACTACGCCTTGACCTTTGCAATGCCTCACTAGTTCACAGATTACTAGGTTACGTTGTTTTCGATGTATACACATTTAATGGTCGTGCTGTACATCTGAAGTCATTCATAATCTGTGTCCAGCTAACTTCTATCGCAGGCGAGCGCACATCTCTCCGGTCTTTAGTATCGCACGTGAAAAAAACATTGAATTTAATTGATAGACCTTTGTAAGAGAGTTGAGATTATTTTACAGGACCACCGACTTCACTTTCCTTCCGAAGGAAGCCATTCAAAGAATTTTACGCTCGAAAAAAGCCATCGCTCCCCTCCGAATTTGTCCTCGTGAACTCAGGAACTACGTACTCCCAGATCTTGGAGAAGGATAATATAGAAGTGGGGGAATCAATAATGAGAAAAGAAGACACAGCTGAATTTTCCTTGAAGGAAGCTTAAGAAAGGCCTAGAGAAAGTGCTCAAGAGCACGTTCTTTGGAAACTGAGCTTATCCAATATCACAGACAGCTCTCACAACGAAATTGTTGGCTGGGGCTAAATGGCGACCCGAAGTTCTAGTAGGAGATGAGCGCAGATAATTGTAGTTACTTTACAAATAGCCGAGATTGCATGCAGCTTTATAAAATTAGGTCGATTTTTAATAATCGCTCCTGATTGACAAAGGCCCTCGAAGCAAAGAGAACGAGCTGCAAAACGATAGGAATCTGCATTCTGATAGTCTGTAATACCGCGTGTATTAATGACTCTTATGCCCGATTTCACCAGCAAATGTTAAGACTTAACACGAGTTTAGAACTAGTTAAAACAAAAATTTCATTTCACCAACAAGTGTTAGCTTAACACACGTTAATCTCTTGATAAACTAACAAGCCAAATTTCTGTTGTTAAGTCCTTAACAATTGTAAATAGTCACGATAGCGGGCGTGACGCAGCTGTCGATGTCGATTTGCTATATTTAAGACCGTGTAAATGGCATTCGTAATAGAGTATGGCCTATGAGGAAAAATTATTTTGAAGATATATCAGAAGAAGATTTTCTACAGAGGGGTTAGACTGTCAAAACAAATTGCTATGAAGGTTGCTGCGGAAGTATAATAGAGACTAGTACATGCATCGAAAGGAATATGCCGATTTAGCCTTTGCTTCAAGTTTTAATAACTCTGCTATTTTATAATTAACTGAATTCTGTGCATAATACATTGTGCACCACCCGTCTTGAAACGTTCAAGTCACTCGTCACTTGTCCTTCTTTGCACCTCGTTTTAAATGTACGTAATATTGAAAAGGTTGTTTTGTGCTTCTAGTAGTAACACATGCATTTGAATTAAATGCGTTTCCAATATTTTCCCACATGACATCTTTCTCTTTTACATTCACCGCATCCATCCTCTTTATTTTCTACGATATCCTTATACTTCGTCACCAATTCAATTATCAATACTTTCTCCATCAATGAGAAATTTGTCTCACGGCTTTCATTTACGGTTTTCTTCACCCGTCATTTTTTCAGCTGTTTGCAGACGAAAATGAAAGCAACAGCGCATCGCAGTACATTCAGAAAATAATACGACTCATCCATAGACTTCTAGAGCTGTATTTACAATTTTTTGGCGTTAACACGTGTTTGTTAACATTTTCAGAAAACAGTTTGGTGAAATGCAAGAAATTTGACAGTAGTGTTAGCGCTGTGACCATGGCTACGTTACATTTCCTGTCGATTTTAACATGCGTTGGTGAAATCGGGCATAAGTCTGATAGTCATAGCTACTTCCTTGTTTTGCAGCCATAGAACCTGTGATTTTATTGTTCATCTTCCCCAAGTTTTCACTGTTATCATTTGGAGAGAATAATATTACAGTATACAGAGACAGGTTTCTTACTTTTACGCGTCCAAAAGTGTTGCCTATGCAAACAAGATTTGCAATATATAAAACCGAATGAATATTATTGTAGAATTCGAAACATATAACTGATATCAATTTGTAATAACGGAATAAATTACTAATAAATTCAACAATATCAAGAAAAGTGGAAGCATCATAGGAAGACATGGAGCACACCAAACTAGCAGCATGTATTTATAAAACCAAGATTAAAAGGAGATGAAACAACTTTGAGGGCGTAACATGCAATTTCCTTGTCCATGAAGTAGAGGAGATTAAGAGGAAGAGAAGGAACTTGCATTCACAGCAAATTAGACGCCATAGGTAGATAAAGTTTTCCTCTCTGTCTTCAGATGTGCGAATTCCGTAAGTAATTTTAAAGATACCACGCCTTCGAAAGGAAGCATCAGGGATGGTGCATCTCGGAAATGCAAAGGTGAAGGAGATAAAAGATTTTCATATCAAAGAGGCGGGAATATTCGTCATGCATAGTTAATTATACTCAGAGGAAAATTAAAATAGAATACCAGGTATAACAAGTCAATGAAGTTTAGCTCACAATATCCTCGTTGCACCTGATTTTTCTAGTAAGCGTCTACAAATCTTTGTGCCCCAATATTATGACCTCGCTAAATCTTAGAGACAAATTAAGAAATTAAAGCCCAAAGTGTGCAGGTTAATGTAACTTTAACACCCATACATGTACAGTACGGTGCACGGAAACCTTCCGATATGAGAAACACCTGTTTAGGGTGGTAGGTGAATGGCACCACGCCCCTAGGTCAACCCCTGTCAGCGATAGGAAGGCGTGCTCTTGCCCTTTGATGGCGGAGGTGAACGTTAAGCCTAGATAGTTTAAGCTACATTGACACGTATAATTCAGAATGCGTCCAGGAACATCCTATCATCCAGCCTTACCGAAGAATGAAGCTTCTCAGGTTTGTACCGTTTTGTTGGCAAGGGAATGAGGCATGGGACAGATTTATCTTTTTTATTATGTTCATCAACTTGATCTCCATGTTGCGCATATTCATTTGGAATTATCTCATATCATTACAAAATAATTTAAAGCTGTAACTCTAGCTCTATCTACACGAAATATACCGAGCATATTATAGTATGTTTTTGTCACGTAGATAAACATAAGGGGAACACACAAAACTGATAGTATTCTAGTAATTAATCCACAACCCCCATTCCTTATAACCCACCCCTTGTCCTTCCACACGGTTACCGAGTTATGACGTCAAACTAATGACCGACGGACACGGCTAGGAGGTGGTGTTGATAATCATTCCACTAAGGTTAAATTCTTCCTTACCCCTCCCCTTGCACTACGCACTTCGGCTACACGCCTTGTTCCTCGGCCATTACTTGTGTTATTGGATTTCGATATAAAGCAATAAGAGACTGGCACAGCCAGGACTGGTGTAAAACACGAATGGTGAAACTGTTATACCAACATTATATAAAGTAACACACCAAAAGATACCAACAGCATCGGAACATTTTCGTGTACCGGACTGTACATGGGATACAAAAGAACTTTCCACTTCAAAAGAGACTACAGAAATGTCAAAACACTAAAGAATCACAAGTATCTACTAATGCGTTTTGTATTAATATTTCCATATGCTTCACTGTGTGACAACATGAATACGCAATACTCTGTTTGCTTCAGTTACTATACATGTAAGTATACATAAGTTTAAAAGGCACTGATATTATACAATCACATGATACTCTTATTACTACACTTTGTTCATACAGATACCCCAAAATCAAACTTGCGAAGTCCTATTTTCATGACTTCTTCGTGTAAATCGACATAAAAGTTTGTGAGAAACAATTTAACAGTACATTTCCTTGTATATAAATGGGAAATACCGGATGCAGAATGATAATCAACTGCTTAAAAGTGGGTGACCTCTTACTGACTGTGAAATTGTATACTCTTTCCAAGACATCACCAGAAACAACTCTATATGACAGCAGTTCAAAATCACAACATATTACAAAATTTAACCCAATAAAAACGAATATCTATGATTTAGTTTATTTAACAAAATAATAAAAGTTATTCTAAATAAATATTTTGTAAACTCGGCTAATTTCGTGGCATCTTCTCATTCGCTTACTATAATTTTAGACTGAAACACATCGCAGTTAGTAAAGTGTCCAACAGATAGAGGCAAGCTATGGCTCACCATGTTCGTCCCAAAAGGTGACACTCGCAATCACAACGGAAATATTTGACACACAAGACAATCCATCACTCCAAAAAGTGTGTTGGTGCGAAAGTTGCAGTGTCTAAATTGATGTATACTTTTTGTGCTGGTTTATGCTTTGAGTTTTTTTCACAAAAACTTCCCGGAAATGTCTAATTCAATTGCTTTCGATTCACTTCGAAATCAGAGTAGAAACCAATCTCAGAAACTTAGTCATAACGTACCATGAAATTAACCATAGTGTTTCTACACTAACAAATTTTTTACATAAATTACTTTCAGCCTGAAGGCTAATTATGTATTTTGTAGTCGCAATATCAGATACGGTACTAAGTGGTTTCCCACATCACACACTATTTCCAAAAGCTTCTAAATGGTTATAATGCCAGTAACGCGCAATTAGTTCAGTTTACTTGATTTATATTGTTTGTTAACGTAGTTTTACATTGTCAGAATCACATCAGTGCCACCGGTGTGCCAGAATTTCACCCGCGGAAGTTATTTTAGTATTTTCAGAGGTGTGTGTGTGTGTGTGTGTGTGTGTGTGTGTGTGTGTGTGTGTGTGTGTGTGTGTCTGTGTGTGTAAGAATTCCTGCAATTCCTTAAGTGGAACATAGAGCCTTCCGAACGGCGCAACCTCGAGGCCTGTAGGCAACGGGTTGAGACTCAAAGGTTTCCTGTCAGAGAGATTCCGGAATGAGCGATCAGCCCAACGCTGCAAGTGGAAGTGCCAAAGATGAGGTGATAGGAAAGATGATGATAGAGCAATCGGTGGAATTCTGGCGGGGGAAACCGGAGAACCCAAAGGAATCCCGCCTCAGCACTATGTTGTCCACCATAAATTTCAATTTGCGGTCACCTGTGATCCAACCCGGCAGCATTGCTGAGAGCTAAGCGGTCTATCCACTCAGCTATGTCGTGGCCCTATATATAATTATATATAATTATACATATTATATATAATAGTAAAACCTTTCTGTCTCTCATTATTTAAATATATGGTTTTATAATACAAATATTTAGCACCCTTTTTACCATACTGCGATCCATATAACGCTAAACCAATAATAGGACACACGTGCAACTTTGGGAGAATATAATACACAATTAGGGGATTATATTAAACTATTTAGATCTCAGAGAAAATGTTGGAAGTGTCCTTCACAAACTTCCAGTATCGTTGGTCCCATTTTCTTTGATACGACTGTAGACACTGAAGATTATATGGGTATCTTTAAGACATTTGTGGAGCAGCTGGATGATATCGAATTGAGAGAAGGTTATTTCCAGCAAGATGCAGCAACGTGGCATACATCTAATGACACCATGGAACTTGTAACCAGTTTAATTCATAATCGAATAATCTCAAAAGGTCTGTGGTCTCCCGGATCCCCTGATCTAACCTCAGTGGATCTTTTCTTGTTGGGTATCTAAAAATAGAGTGTACAAGTATAGACCACGGTCAGTTGGTGTTCTCAAGGAATCCATTCGAACCGAAATAAGTAGCATTGGCGATATACGACGTTTCGTTGTTTGAACAGTTCGCATGCTGGCGCGTGAATAATAACTTTCCCAGAAATCAACATCCGCACTTTACCTAACTCGTTAGAGCCAGATGTAATATCCATGGTGTAGTAACAAAATTTATAAGAAACTTCGAGTTTCTGACAAAACCTAGACAAGAGTCCATAGTACACATTTTTCTGTGAGCACGTCAATGACACCGTATGCCAAAATAGAAAGCATAAAAGGTAGGCAATATAGGTTATGTTAAACTACTGTCCAATTATTATTATTACCAAAATGCTATAAAGGTAGTTCGTGTTTACTATACCATAATATTATAGCATTGTTATTATTAAAGTAACAAAAAGAAACACTTTGTCTCCTACCGTATGAGGTGTAAATATCCAATGAGTAACTGCACGTCCTCTGCAGAGTCTAATTAAAGTTTCCGCACTTCACTTCCTCCAGTAGAGTAAACCCAGTTCCACAAGTTGTAAACTGGAGAGTGTAACTAAATTAACTGAAATATTATGTAAACAAAAGTAGTTAGAGGTTTCATATTTATCTAAACACTAAACTTGCGGTAATGTATCTTAACGAACGCAAATACATATAACAGCGGCATTAAGGGGAACTTTGAACACTTTTGAGGACCCTATAAACTACCTACCAACAATTTTTAAGACCAGAATGTTCTGCAGTAAAACCATCGCCATATATATTACAAAGTTGCACCTATGCTGTTTTGTTGATACTGCACATGCGCTGAAGAAACTACCAATACATTATATTAGCGTAATCTGCAAAAACAGCGTGACACTCAAGAGTCCCATCCGTGTAGATCTTCGTTAAGCTCAAATGTTTGTTCTTGCTTCCTGTACTCACCAGTTTTTGTTAATATATTTGTTCAATTCGTACACACGCGCGCCGCACACAAAAGAGCTGGTCCTAACCTCAAAACCATAGAAGCTGAGCTTATAATTAACTATCTGCAATGCTAAAAGCAGTAAGGGGTGCAATATTTAAACTCCAACTGAGAAAAAATATTCCTTATATTCAAATATCTGTATAAACTTAATGAATTTCAAATACTTCTTTAACTATAGTTTATTTTATATTATTAGAGCATTGAATGAAGCTATATGTACTTAATCTGTATTGACGAAGTCAAACTTCTCTAATAATCTATGACTAATAAACTCATTTATGTTGGCACTTCCTAAGTTCACTAGTGGGAAGATGTTCATGTTTGTTGTCCATCGGAATTTGCCTTTAAAAAGTCTTGAAATGTGCAAATGTTTGGGCTGGTAGGTTCCAAAATATAGAACTGACAACACTCCTAAGAGTACTACATCACTGTATTTCACTTCTATTGGTGTTATTTCAGAAAAGCACTCCATTTAGTTCATTCTTTGGCCAATAGTTTTTCTCCTATGTCATTACATTCATAGCCCTGTAAACAAATGAAAAAGTAGAGGGATCTAATATTTTAATCCATTGCGCAAAGTCCATTGCGCAGTATATTTAAGAATATGGTGGTGTTGTTGAACTGGCTCAAATACACTATGCATTTACAACTTACTTTTTATTAAACGAAAAATACCTTCCACCAGAATATACTCTATACACTTAATTCAGAAACGCAGCGAAAACAAATTAAAAGCACAGATTTCGTAGCACATTAATAACTAAAGAACAAATGATCAAACCAAATTACTGCCATCTAGTGGATTTACTATAAAACTTGTCGAGCCTATCTACGGTGAAAGGATCAACAGAAAAGCCTTTGCAGGTTCGTTTTAAAATCAACGCCTCTGCATTTTGGGAGTGCGTGGGTGTGCAGGACAAAGAGCTGACGGGTACAGCGCTTTAAAATGGCATCCAAAATTAGTTACATCCACCCTAGGGGAATAAACCCTATCAGATAGGTAGTTTAAAATATGATGTACGTGTACACTCATGGAAAATAAAACCAAATAGCCCTTCGCTCGCTCTGTCACATATTTGTATGTGATAGGTAAGAGAAGATATTGTGTTCCTACCAAAAGTACCATACAAAGGTTTTTAAGACCCCAAATTCAACAAAAACAGCTTTTGTAAAAATTAGGTATTAGAGAATGGTTAAATATGGTGCTTTAGTTTCATTATTGTAAGGGATATTGACAAGAAAGTTTATCAAAAATTACCTTTTCAACGTTTTCAAAAATGCCTCTGTACTTAATAAAATATATCTTTAAAATGCTTTTCTGACAATCTGTATCTCGATTTATCTGAGAAGCTGTAAAGCCTTTTCATTCTGAAGGAGCTATGCATCATTTTGAGCAATTGGTGGGCCATTAAAGGTGCAGGAAACTAATTTATAAAAGTGTACATTTTAAAACACAGTTGTTTTCAAGTTTTCGTCAAGAAAAAAACATACAATTTATACGCCAGTAGTGTCGATCCGGTTTTAAAACATTTGACTACGTACCTTGATTAGCATGAAGTGAAAAGTGTGCTTTCTCATGAAAACTTGGCGGAAGATACATAAAAGCAACGTAAAATAGGGAAAGTTATGTGACATTAGATTTTATGTATAACACTTTAAAAGATCTTATCTCTTAACTTAGGTACCTTTAATCTCTTTAGGAGTAACAGAAAGTCATTTATATCAAAAGGGAAGGTAAATATTTGAAAATTTAGTTTATGGCAATAGTTACATAAGTATCCAGTAATTTTTATGTATATCATATAATTTTCCTAAATAACTTCGCGGTATTACCACGTTAAAGCAAAATCAGTTTTAGAGCTTCCCAATTTAAATATCCTCTCATTAGAATTCCTGCTTAAAATTCATTCAATAATTGACTTTCTACTTAAGTAAGTTCTGTAACTGTTATGATCCTCTACTTTCCATTCTATATTAGACGAGTAAAACTGTTTAATTTGCTTTAGATTCTGTTAGGTCGGTAAATAAACGATCCGGGATCATTGGCTTTACTTCCCTTCTGAAATAAGACGTGATAAGAACGCTTACCTTGAAAAACTCCATCGTTCTTCACTGGCTTTCTTTGCCCGCCTCGGTAGCGTAGATGGTAGCATGTCTGTCATGGCAGATGGTAGATGTCCGTCTAATCTCGGTCAGGGTGAGTTACCTGGATAAGATTTTTTCCAGGGTTTTCCCTTAACCTTACATACGAGTGTCGGGTAGCTCTAAGTTCCATGGACCCTGGACACATTTGAACATCATTTCACCCATTTCATTCATCGTCCGATATGACTGTCCGATAATAGTATTTAGCGACATTTTTGCCTATATTTCATGGTTCACATTATATACAAGTTTTAGTTACATTTCAGACGCTATAAACCCTTGTGAAAATAAACATTCCAACCGTAGTTAAAGGATACCAGAGATTTAAAAGAAAATTTGCTGAATGCTTTGTAATTCCTATTGCGTACTGCTAAGGATGTAGAGGCTGCTAGGTAGATAATACAAGGGGCATCCAGAAAGTAATTTGTGTTTCAATTTACCTCCACTGCAGCGCTGCGATCGCAGTTCCGTACATGCGCAGTAGACGCTCTGTATCAAGGAGAAGAAAGGTGCGCCATTGTGAGATCGTTATCAGCCACATACTCTTTGCTGTGCTTGTTTGCAATGTCGGTGTTGATTGAAAATCACGCCGCTTGTGAAATCAGATCTGTGATTCGTTTTCTGAATGCTAGGAAAGTGAAACCAATTGAAATTTATCGGCTGTCAAAAGGTGTTGTGTTTCTTCACGACAACGCACGACCACACACTGCAAATGCGACGAAAAGAATCCTACAGGGATTTGGCTGGGGCGTGTTTGACCAGCCCCGTACACTCTGATCTTACTCCTAGCGACTTTCATCTGTTTTTGCATCTCAAATCTTTCCTTGGCGGTCAACACTTCAACAATGACGAAGAGCTGAAAGAAAATGTTTCCAACTGGTTGAGGACACAGGCGGCAAACTTCTATGAAGAAGGTATACAAAAACTTGTGCCTCGCTATGACAAATGCCTGCAAAATTTCGGTAGTTATGTGGAAAAGTAGTTTAAGAGTTGTAGAATTGTGTGAAATAATTTTTCTGTATCTGTACACAATTTAACTTTATTACCAAACGGAACTTACTTTCTGGACGTACCTCGTATTTTGATTAGGAACCCATATACAGGAAGGCATCGCTAAAGCTTGAACATCGAAACGACTGCTACTTCACAAGAGGCAATTAGCACTTGCTAGTGTGTAGTTTCATGTGACGACCCTGATATTCGTTGCATAAAGTGTACGAAACATGTATTCATACACAAGCCCCGCGAGATCTATACAACTCCAGCTGCCGCCAGAACTAATACGAGATCTCCCTTTGAATCTACAGTAATCTCATGTGCTTCCTAGCGGAAAGACGGGAGGAGTTAAATCTGGCGACCGTGAGGGCCAAGGAATTGGTCCACCTCGACCAATTTATCTTTCTGCTAAAATTTGGTGAAAATATTGTGAACGTCTAATGGAAAAGTGAACCATAACTGATATGAAGGCAAACTCTATAGAACTAATAATCTATATATGAATTACGCTTAATTTTTGTGTGGTTTCCTAGACTATTAATGTGATTTTGTACCTATTATCTTCTAGGTAGACTGTAAAAGATTGTTAATAATACCGGCTTTAATATTTATGAACATATTAAATATAATCTATGTATATATAAACATTGACTAAGGTTGGTTAGTGTCATAAAAATTCGAGAACGGCTAAGCCGATTTCCCTAATTTTGGTTCTTAAATATTTGTATAGGTCCAAGGAAGGTGATAAAAACATGAAATTGTGTTAAATAGATTGGATTATTAACTAAATATAAAAGTAAACACACAAACGTTTACGGAACACATACACCTTCTTTTATTTTCGACAAGCAAAAGAATTACAAAGTAAAAATATATTCCACTCCTTGCCAAAGCCTTCAAAGTTGCTTCACTTATCATATTTTATTAAGTAACGTTTATCGTTTGTTATCAAGACTGAAGTGTTATAGTTCATTCAAAATTAATTTTGTGTCTTGTCTTCGAAAGATACGTCATCATGCTATATAAAAAAATTCAATCTTGATAACAATGCGGCTTCAACAGATTCAATACATATACGGACTCTCAATCATTTTTGCTGTTCCTCTGCAACTATTTTGTATTTTAAGATTCCTTTTTACGCCTTTGAACGGTTTGTTCACTTTATTGTTAGCAAACCATCGTTTTTGTAGCTTCCGTTATGGCCACTTCACACATATTCTCTCTTTATAATATCAACATGCCCTTAATATTCAGTCAGTAAATGAAGATGCTTAGCATAAGTTATGAATAAAGTCAAATATAAGCCATTATTTTAAATAGATGAAACATAACGATAGATTAAATTCATAATATTCATATTGCTATGTTTATTTTTATCATTCTTTTTGCTTGAGGATTATAACATTTCCTAACGTTTAATCTAGATATTTCCTCTTCAGTACAAGAGAACATAAATATTTTTGTATTCTAATAATTTTGGGAACATTTAATTAGATTCATCATCATCGTATTCGTCGTCCACGGGTTTTAAGTCTAAAAGACTTGTTCTCACCTCACTGTTATAGCCATTTTGTCCTTGATCTGCCAATGGTTATTTTCTCTTTGGGGTTATAACTCAACAACAATTTTGGTCTGCGATGATTGTCCTTTCTTTCCACTGCTCTTTCCAGTTGGTTATATATTCATTTACCTTCTCTGTTAAATTTAATATACCAAGTTCTGTTCTTATGACAGCACTTCTCCTTCTATCTAATTGTGTGTAGCCTGCAACACTCCATAAGAATCTCATTTATGCAGCTTCTATTTGTCTTTCTTCGCTTTTATGAAATATCCAAAATTCTGAATCGTATAAGAGCATGGACACTGCCAATATTTTGTAAACTTTTAGTTTTGTTTGCTACACTTCATTGAATACAACATTCAAGAAAAATATTCTTAGGCGGAAAAAAATAGTAGGAAGACTAACTCGACTAACTGGAGCACGGCACCAAAAGTAGGCTACTGTGGCTCCATTAGCTTTCAGTGTAACTTCTGAGAGGGAAAGATGGAGAGACCCAAGAATAACAAAGAACTATATTCTGCTAGAGATACGTTTCAATAAACAATTTACATCGTTCGTATGGATATACACAGGTTATGTTGTACTGACAGTACAGTGGAAGGTTTGTGCACATATCTTCGGTGCCTAGAATATCCCAACAGGCTGTCTGATTTGGAAGCAGTTTTTGGCGTATCTTCTTCATATTTATTAGCAATAGCCAATGCAACGATGAATATAATATATAGAAATAAAGGTCATTTATTAACAAATTTGGCTAACTTTACATGGCTTGAAATTTCAATATTATCCACATGCTGTATCATTAAAGGGAGCACCTGTAAGAAATTGTTGGCCCTTTTAGGTAGATGGTACAGCTTGAGAAGGTGATCCATGTGCTCCTTTATTGTACGGAAGGAACTTTTTCCAATTGCAGTTACCATATTTGCAATTGTTTCTTTCAATACAGTTGGATCTTCATATGGGTTGGTTGAAATTACCTCCGGCATCAATATTAGACCATTAATGGTAAAGCGTAATCTTTCTTGGGTCATTTTGTAAGAGAAATGCTAATCGTGAAGCCTCACGTTAAATGGTGAACTATAACGTGTCCAGCTATTGGTTATATGTTTACAGTAAACGTGCGCATGTGCAGAACATCGCTCACGTGACACTAACGTTTACGGTAACTGCCAAGAATATGGACAACTCCCTAATATCTCGATGACAATATCCACTATTGAGGACAATGCTTCATTAAATCCTTCAAAATTCTACAAAAACATTCTTATATTTCTTTCAGTATCCTCAGATAGACAAAAGTAATTAAATAACCCTTATTTAATTAAAAATAATAAACTATGTTGTACTTATTACACTTCTGTCAGAGTAAAATAATAAGTACCAAAGTTATGGAGTAGGTTAATACATTAATGATCTTTGCTGCGTTAAGTTGATTTTCTCAAACAATGATGTACGCTAAGTATATATTGTGACTTTGTGGGTTCGTGAAATTAAAATATCATTTGCACAAACTCAAAATGCCCTTTATTTCCACCGAATTACAGATGGAACACTTGCCGATTACATAGAAGTACGTAGTGCACACAATGACAATCTACCAGTTCCACACTCACAATTACGTACAACTCCTCTGATAAACGTACGCAGTCTTCCAGTCCGTTCGATAGCACTGCGCTCTTCACGGCTGCTCGCCAAGAACTGAACTCTCCTCCAGCCCGACGCGTCCCTTATATAGGACCAACTGGCCAATCTAGAAGTTTCCGGGTTAGATGAAATATCCTGGTTGTTCCAGAAGTCACGGGGAGGGGAAAGGGATGGTCCATTGACTTGTGGTAGTTTTCCCCCACCCCCTCAGCGAGCACCAACCAGTTACAAGGGTAGGCATAGCCTGAACGCCTTCTGTCCACCACCCAGCCGCCAGTAGGCTGTGCCTTCCGATAATGTGGTGACTACATTTTCAATAGCTAATTACCAGAATATTACAGGATATACCAGGTGAGTCACTGCCCCTATTTATTCATATGTATGCGACCCGTAGTTTACAGTCTAATGTGAAAACATTGACCCTTTTAAAATAAAAGACGTTATTGCAGCTCGTACCTTCTAATCAGTACTATATCAACCAGCATTAATACTTACAGCACTGAATGATGACCAAGAAGTTGTGAAAAGCTTAAAAAACGACAGTTTTTCATGCATATAATACTAGAGAGGTGATAAGTTCTGCTTGCCCAAAGAGCGACATAGAATAAGTGACAGCTGGCAGAGTGCGTTAGTTAGCTGCTTGTATACGTGTGGTGATGCAAGGGCTAGATTCGAAACGACCTCACATTGTTTTGGTTTCTTTTCTTTCTCCAAGTCTGTTGTCTGTATTTTAGTTACTAATTTATTCATTGTTGCTACTGGTTCTCTTGTGAGCCAAAGACACAAGAATGACAATCCGATAATAATTAGGCATCTACAGCGATTAGCTCACCATATAAGTTGTACCGTGCTCACCCTACCGTCAGGTTGGAGAGGCCCTTGCCTTTCATAGAGAAATTACAAGCTATCTTTATCTTCAAGTTGAACTTTGTGAGTCCTTAATATCTTTACCGTATTTGGGGTTGTAAACTATATTTTACGCAGTTGGCTTTCATTTTTAGGAGTATATCGACGACATTAAATATAACAGTTTTTGTTTCATGCTTAAATCTTGTGTTTCACTTTGCATTTGTGAAAGGTTTGAAACTTAGCTGAATGGGTCAAGCACAATGCAGATCATAATAAAATATTAGTACCAATATACATTTATAACTATGTGCCAGTAGAAAACATTGCTATTATAGTATTTTGTAAACGCCCATAATGTTACAAAAATGTTATTTGTATTATAATATTAAGTTATAGGCTCCGAAAGTAAAGCAAACGGTAATAAAAATGTTGAATTGGTAACGAAGAATTTGAACCTGAGTTGAAGTGACAGAATGATGAATTAACCTGTATAATACCGTTTAGCCAACGCTACGTTGCGGGGGAAGGTTCCTACACGAATAAATAACCGCAAACTTACGGCCCTCCTCGAAATTTTATACGCTTTTTACAACTTCATACAGTCTTTTAGGTTCGTTTTGATAGTTCTAACACAAATAACAAAACTGCATCCACCGTTACAATTACTGTATGAGCTAAAGACTGACGTAATTTGTGACCAGCGAAAACAATCTACCTCATTCTTAGTAATTTTGACATGGCTGTACAACGAAAACACTGGTTCCACTGTGTAGATCCGCCATTTTGTGTTCCAGTGTTAATGTCAACTGATACGTGTGATAGGTTGTTTAAAGGTGTGCGTGAATGTACGCTAATGAATAAAATTTTGTAAACTTGTCTAAACTATTACTGCAGCTCTCCGTATCTGGGAATGTTTTTGGAATCGATGTACACAGTGATTGATTTCTGTCCCATAAACACTTATGCAATGAGTTATCTAACCCTCCTGTATAAACTGTTGTGCAAATCATCCATTACAAGGCATTTAAAAAACGCATAAGTCACATATGTCGCTTAGCACGTTTCATAAATTCAAAAAATAAATAGGGGCCCGTGACTCACCTTTTCTTTCTTTCTTTTTTGTGCAATTTACGTCCTCCAACTTTAAGTCATATATGAAGATGAATGGAATGGGTAAAATGTTGCTCAAATGAATCCAGGGTCCATAGAGCTTATAGTTACCCAACATTCGTCTTTCAGGATAAGGTAAAACCCCGGAAAAAACCTTACCCATCTAACTCACCCTGACCGAGATTCGAACTCGGAATCTGTTGAACGTGAGGCAGACACGCTACCACTACACTACCAAGGTGGGCACGTGACTCGCCTGGTATAATATAAGAGAGTATGAAACTCTTCTGATCTGATGATTCAGGTCAGTTGTAACCACGAGTTATGGGTTATAATTTTGTATTATGTGTAAAAGGAAGAAATAGACGAAGAAAAATTATGTTTCCGATACCGAAACTGATTAGATACTTGCTGGCTACAGTCTACTGCCACATAAAATATTATAGGATGTAAACTGCAGAAAAGTATGATGCATACATGTTTTAAAGTATACCAAAAATGATACTTGAAAATGGACCTGCCCATCTCTGTGAATAGCATGTCCGCTTCACAATCAAGAGGTCTCGAGTTCCGCATCTCAGTTAGTGTGAGTTATAGAATAGCTTTTTCCCATAGTATTCCTTTATCTAGAAAGGGCAAATATAGATTAACACTAAGTTTTATGAACCCCGGGCTCATTTGAACATAAACACATACATCTCATTAGTTTATTATCTGACATGACCTACCAGGTTAAATGAGTATAAGCTAGAAGAAGGAAAAAATAAGAGATGTGTACCTAAGCATGAAAGCTGCCAATATCTCTTGCTAATTAGTTCAGTTAAGTTTATGTAAGCCATGATTTTTATGACGTACAGGTGATTTTGTCAGTGTTGCCCGTTGACGCTCTTAAGAACACGTTTTAGCTTGCAATTCCTTGAAATGCACATTCGTGTATTTACAGACGAAAGAAACAAAACATTTCTTACTTTGTCCTGTGCTTTTAGTTTCATTGTTCTTCTGTCCAAGAGTATACAATATTTCAGTGTTGTTCAACAAGAAACTCTTCTTTTCCCTTCTCTTGCAGAGAGTGCCATGTTCTATTTCATGAAATGTTTGTATCTTGAGATTTCCCTGGGGCTTCTAATTCAGCGCGATTTTTTTCTTTTCTGCAATTTCCCTGATGAGATTTTTAGGAATTACACGTCTCTTGAGTACATACGGAGCAGCACGTTACAGTAAAATGAAATGAACGAGTGTTTGCAATGACTGATTGAGGATTCAAATATCCCTAGGGCTCTGTACATACGAACGATTTTTTTTCCTCCTGCAAGCGACGAAAAGTCACGCAATGTAGAACGCATTATTTCAAATAGAGCAGTGCGCACGAACTGGCGTGTTCGCGTTTCCCTCCCCCACCCGGACCTTTATTTCATCGAGGAGTCCTTTTCCCACGATTTAGTACAAGAACAGAACACTTTTCTATGAGAAAGGCAAGCGATTATGGAAGCAATGTATTTATGTGGATTAGACGAAAAGCGGAGTACCTGTTCATTTATTTTAACGTCATTTATGACATTTATAACCAAATATCTAATAATATCTTAAATATAGCTCATATATCAATCCCAAATCTGATCTCTGAACGTTTTAGTAAAACCAACACTACTATGTATACGACAATTTGTATTAAACTGCAGCGAATACTGAATAAACCAATATTGAAAACGTATTAATTGAAAACGGGTTAATCCACATTTTTAAATGGAGAAAAACAGTGTTTTGTGAATGAGGCTGAAAGAAATAGTTAACATTATTTTATTTCATCTCTGAGAATACAGTATATTTTATCAGTGTTATCCTTAATAGACCCCAAAACATGAATGATATAATAACATTAATAAAAATAAAATAAGAAAAATAAATGAAAACTTTGTCAGTTTTTACTCAAGTTTTATTCCAGATACATTTTACACACATTTTAGGTAAAATTAATAATTAAGTATGTCTTTTGGCATTTTTAAACATCGTACACTTTGGATTATTGCACTTTTCAATAAGTATATCATTTTGGAAAGCCAGTGCAAGCTTTTTAGCTGTAGCTCAGCTGATAAAAAAGTTCATCAGTAATATTACGAGAAGCTGTGGTCTCAGATTTAAGTATTTTGTAGTACTCATGATAAATTGGTTAGACGTTATTCATCAGATCCCGTAAGTCCTTTAATTTCACAGGATTTATAGGTCTTGGACCATTCTATTTAGGACAAAATATCATGTAAACGAAAGTTTGCCTGATATTTTCCTTCTAATGTCCAAAATGTCATAATCCTCAATAGCACCGTAAGTGTATTTAAAATATAGCTTAAATAGGTGGTGTGTAAATACTTTCATGCATGCCACCTCGCTCAGGAGCATATTTTGCCCACATTCTGATACTGTTCCTTTCTGTAATTCATCCAGAAGAGGCTTTGCAGAAATGAACATGTTAGTTCATGGAGCTGGTTTTTTCATTAGCTCCATTCACTGATCTGAAACATAAATGTAAGCTGCTTGCCTCCTTCCCCCCCCCCCCCCCGCCCCACCTGCATAAGACCGAAGTCACGATCACAAGGTAAAAATCTTTGTTCGGCCACTAGATGGCAGGCACAGAGGATGAACAGGTTAGTCCATTTTTGAGATTATACGAGTAGCATATCACGAAACGCAAGAACTTCACCTCTCTCTATTTAGCGTAATATAATTGCTGGAGGATAGACCAACACAAGAAAAGATAGCTCTCTGCCGCAACAACAGAGGGCAGCACCTATCGCAAAATGCTTTATTTTGAGGGTTAGCCCCTTTTTCCTGGCATGTCTTCAGTTCTATTTCACAAAACAAAACAAAATCAGGTTCCAATAGAAATCCTAACTTAGAACTAATAATTTTTCTGAGTAAAATGGAAACAACTGACGGTGAAAGCGGAAGCAATTGTTTAAAATGGATATATGTGGTACTGAATTGCCTTCGTACTTCCAAGAGAACTGAGTATGTTTTATATATTATTTTTAAATAGCCTCAACTTATTAGGAAATATAAAAAAGATCATTAAGGTAAATATATTTAATTATGGATGCATATGTCCTTGGACATAAGGCTTCTTCTTCGTAATGACGTTGCTTGCAACAGTGTAATGTGCTCAAAACATTGATAACTTCGTAAGAAAGTGCGTCGTGTTTTCGTAAATTTACTAGTGAAATTAATCGAATTGAAAGGAAAACTTTGTGTGAAATTACCTAATGTGAAAGTTCAATTGTGGCAAAATACATGTCTATAGAAGTTAATTACATAACCGAAATAATACAGTGATTTTTAGTACGCTCTGTAATTTATATTAAACTAAAGTATAGTTAGGTAAGTGCTTTTAATAAAATACACGATATCGTTGGCACTGACATGTATTTTATATAATGGATGCTTAGGAAAAGATACGGACTATCTAAACATATGAACATCTCATCAAAACAGAAAAATATTGCATTTCCAATGCACAAGCAGTACTGGGTATTTTCACATATAGTCCATAATATCTTATTTATTTTGAAGAAATTTATTAACATAAAATGTGGGGACTGTGTTAATGAACAAGACATAATTTTATTGTCATCAATAATGAACACAGAGGAAAAGTTAAACATTGCAAATGAGTAGATTAGACTACAAAACAAATTTACGCATTTCGGGGCAACATTAAAAGCAGATGGATCTAGCAGATTATAAATTTAGAAACAAATTGCGTCAACTATATAGAGCAGAAACCTCTTAAGCAAAACAAAGCTATTTATAATTTAATATTACAAATTATATCACTGCACGGGAGAAAAAAAGGGGACGATGATTAGGCAAGAAGATATGAAATTATTAGCAAATATGTATTTTTCGTAGAGGGTTTTTAAATTTTAAATTCAAAATTCATAAAATAACGTTTAAAAATAATGTCTTGGAAATTATAGATGATAGAAGATTAAAACCAACATTCAACAATAATGTAAAATGACAAATAAGTAAGAATGATCCAAAATAGGAACCTGAAGGAAGTAGAGCATGTAAAATAAATGGAAGAGTGGCTGGACTAAGTCCAAAGAAGTAGAGCGTGTGAAACTTAATAGACAGAGATGCAGAAAATAGCCGATTTTAAAGTCTAGTGTTAAGAACGTATTGGAGGAAAAGTACCTCAGGTATAAAATTTTCAAGTAAAAGAATTTTTAAGGTGTTTCTTCGTTGAAAAACAAAACATGTGGTCTACTATTCACATGTCTGTTAGATGTTATGGTTAGGTGAGAAACGAAAACGCTGTTGCAGTAATTGCACGAATTTCTCAATCTCCAGAGATTGTTGATGTAACTGATGCTCATTTTTAGAACTCCATTATCATTATTCCGCGAATTCATGTAACCTACTAAATATAGTCATGCTTTATAATGAAAAACAATTCATATGTTGAGCTCCGATGAATTTTTCTGCTCTTTTATAAACTATATTTATAAGGGTTTATTCTTCTATTTAATGTTAATCACGCTAAAAATTGCTAATTGTTCTTAAGTGTAAGGGGTTACGGGAAAAGATGCTTTAAGCGATGTAGAAATATTTTTAAACCTATGTAATGATTTTAAATTCCATTCTCGTTGCATGACCAAGGCATATATAAATAAGATTGGAATATTGGAAAATGTAAGGAAGGAAATCTCTGAAATTATTCATTGCATAAAAATTTTTATTTTTTATCTAGCTGTGCATGCCTGTTTATTAACATTCTGTGCATATCTTGGGACTTACCAATCATACAAAAGTCATCTAGACTGAAGTGGAATACAGAATAGAGGTGGAGAGACACAGAAACATTGTGATATGACTTTCATTTGTCATGAAAGGATCCTAATCATAGAATGTTTGCACCCATATCGATAGTGATGTTTTCGAAAAAGTAAGCATTTTCAGAAATGCTCCATGCAGTGGATAGGCTGGGGTCTGGGTTTTTCTGGTAAATCTTCATCTTCATCTTGGAAGATCGTAAACTTAAATATCACTTGACAAAGAACTAATAGATAATGTCTTAAACCTAACTGAAAAATGCTAAAATAACAGAGGTCTCTCAAGTAATACTAAAAAAAAAATAAAAAAAATAAACACACTTTCTAAAAATGTTTTAATTTAGATTCTCAGTCCCCCCAAAACATATTTTCGGTAATGTTTAGCTATCAAATTTTTAATGTCACGTAATATATAGTTACTACATTCAGTAAAGTACCCAAATTGATATATTTGCACAGCAATTACTTTATAGCGTGTGACTTTGTGCACAGCATCGTGTGCAGATGCAGTGATTCTCTCGCACTTCTTTCCAAGAACCGCTTCTAACTTGTCAAATGCTTCCATATTTATAACACTTGTGCCCGATTTCACCAACAGATGTTAAGATTTAACACGAGTTTAGTAATAGTTAAAACAAAAATTGCATTTTACCAACAAGTGTTAGCGTAACACTTGTTAAATCTCTTTTTAAACTAACAAGCCAAATTTCTGATGTTAAGTCCTTAACAATTGTAAATAGTGAAGATGGCGAGCATGAACTCAGCTGTTGATGTCGATTTGTTATATCTAAGACCGTCTAAATGACATTCGTAATACAGTACGGCCAATGAGGAGAAATGATTTTGAGGAGCTATCAGAAGAAAATGTCCTACAGAGGTATAGGCTGGCGAAACAAGTTGCTATGAAGGTTACTGCGGAAGTACAAGAGAGGTTAGAACATGCATCGAAAGGGATACGGCGATCTCGCCTTTGCTTCAAGTATTAATAAACTTGAGATTTTATAATTCACTGAATTATGTGGATAATACATTGTCCACCTCCCGTCTTGAAACGTTTAAGTCACTAGTCACTTGTCCTTCTTCGCTCCTCGTTTTAAATTTACGTAATACTGAGTTGGAACATGCATCGAAAGGAATATGCCGCTCTCACCTTAGTTTCAAGTATTAATATCCTTGCGATTTTGTAATTCACTGAAGTATGTGAATAATACACTGTCCACCTCCCACCGTGAAACGTTCAAGTTACTTGCCCTTCTTCGCTCCTTGTTTTAAATTTACGTAATACTGAGTTAGAACATGCATCGAAAGGAATATGCCGACCTCACCTTAGCTGCAATTATTAATAGCCTTGCGATTCTATAATTCACTGAATTATGTGGATAATACATTGTCCACCTCCCGTCTTGAAACGTGGAAGTCACTTGCCCGTCTTCGCTCCTCGGTTTACGTAATACTGAGTTAGAACATGCATCGAAAGGAATATGCCAATATCACCTTACCTTCAAGTATTAATAGCCTTCCGATTTTATAATTCACTGAATTATATTATCATTGTCCACCTCCCATCGTGAAACGTTCAAGTCACTTGCCCTTCTTCGCTCCTCGTTTTGAATTTACGCAATACTGAGTTAGAACATGCATCGAAAGGAATATGGCGATCTCGCCCTTGCTTCAAGTATTAATAACCTTGCGATTTTATAATTCACTGAATTATGTGGATAATACATTGTCACCTCCCGTCTTGAAACGTTGAAGTCACTTGTCGTTCTTCGCTCCTCGGTTTACGTAATACTGAGTTAGAATATACATCGAAAGGAATATGCTGATCTCGCCTTAGCTTCAAGTATTAGTAACTTTGCGATTTTATAATTCACTGAATTATGTGGATAATACATTGTTCACCTCCCGTCTTGAAACGTTTAAGGCACTTGTCCTTCGCACCTCGTTTTAAATTTACGTAATACTGACAAGTTGTTTGGTGCTTGTAGTAGTGACACATGCATTTGAATTAAATTCGTTTCCAATATTTTTCCCGCGACATCTTTCTCTTTTACATTCACTGCATCCGTCCTCTTATTTTCCCCCATAACCTTACACTTCGTCACCAATTCAATTAACAATTCTTTCTCCATCGATGAGAAATTTGTCTCACGACTTTATTTATGATTTTGTTCATCCGCCATTTTTCAGCTTGTGCAGACGAAAATGAAAACAAAAACGCATGAAATGCAACAAATTTTAGATTAGTGTTAGCGCTGTGACAATTGTTACGTTACATTTGTTAACGCCGATTTTAACATCTGTTGGTGAAATTGGGCATTGATCTCTCAGTCGTTAGTCTTTCCAGTTTCGTCGAGATTGGTGTAGTAATTTGTATATCATTGAATTAGTACGAAAGCATATGCTAAGAACTTTTGATATGAAACTAGCCAACATTTTATGTGCAATTATCTTCTTGCATAATGTAATACAAACACTTTCATATCATTAGTGTATAATATAGTAAATGTAATCTGTACGTAGTAGGAATGACCAAACGTAAACTTAGCCGTGCTATTTACATCTAAGGCGCCTCTCAGACTGATTGTCCGAGAAACAGACGAGGTGGTAAGCCCTGCCTCCCTGCTGTTTTATTGCTTTCTGCTCAACGTCGGGACCAGAACTTCCCTAGTACATGAGAAAGCCGTTAACAGAGCTTAATATAATGGATGTTGCAGCTCACAGTTACTCTTATGTATCGGGCTGTCTCATAAATTCGTTCGATTCTTGTTAGGTGTTTACGACTAAGAACACCTGAGAACACTGCATGCCACCATTACTTTTACGTCAAAGAAGTTGCCTAACAATATGGGGTTTGTTTACAAATACATTAATTGAAAAGAATGCTATGAACACAAACCACAGCGACCTCACGGCCAAAGGTAAATAGGTCAACTTATGTAAGAATTGGTAACCAAACTTCAGTACGAGTTTGTGGATGCAACAGTGTGGAGTTGTAACTTGTAAATGCTAATATGGAAGGCAAGAAGGAACATTTTCGACATTTAATGTGGTTTTATTACCGTAAAGGTAAAATAGCCTCACAAACTCAACGGATAATTTGTGCTATTTACGGAGAAGATGCAGTGACGAATCGGGAAGGTCAAAAATGGTTTACTCGACTTCAAGCTGGTAACTTCTCTGTGAAAGATAAACCTCGTTCTGGATGACCTGTGGTTACGGATGAGGAAAGGATAAAGGACATGATTACGAACAACCCCAGAATAACTACTCGGGAGGTAGGTCAGGAGCTAAACTTATCTCATGCAACTGTAGCCAGGCACCTAAAGAAACTTGGTTACGTAAATCTTCGGGATGTATGGGTTCCGCACGAACTGAGTGAACAAAATTTAGTTCGGCGCGTTTCCATCTGTGACGCATTGATAAGACGCAATGAAACTGCCCCTTTTCTGAAACAGCTGGTTACAGGAGACGAAAAGTGGATTGTGTACAATAACATCCGAAAGAGAAAGTCATGGCGTAAGAAAGGGGAACCACCACTCTCAATTCCTAAACCAGGGCTTCATCCTGAGAAGATTATGCTGTGCATTTGGTGGGACTGGAAAGGAATTATTTATTACGAATTTCTTCCTCCTGGGGAGACCATCAATTCAGAGAAATACTGTTCTCAGTTGGATCGTCTGAAGGTTGCCCTAGAAGAGAAAAGGCCAGAGTTAGCAGCTAATCGTGGAGTCGTGTTTCATCAAGACAATGCCAAACCACACACTTCTATGGTAACTCTTCAGAAATTACGGGATTTCGACTGGGATGTGTTACCTCACCCGCCTTATTCTCCAGACATTGCCCCATCCGACTATCATTTATTCCGATCCCTGCAAAACTTCCTTAATGGCAAACGCCTTGCCTCCTTGGAGGATTGCAGACTCGCCGTAGAAAAGTTCGTCAACCAGAAAACTGCACGATTTTGGAAAAATGCTATTGATAAGCTTCCTGAGAAATGGAGATATGTTATTAATAATAATGGTGCATACTGCACAAAATAAAGTTTGTTTTGAAAAGTTCATTGCCTTGTTTACTTTCGATGACCTTGAGTATGTAAACAGATTACCCCTACATAATTAGGCAAGTTCGTTGCCGTAGTTGTGATACGGGCATACAGTGCAGGCATTCTTTGTCGTAAACACGTAACAAGAATCGGACGAATTTATGAGACAAACCAATATATAGAGATCAAAATGACAAAAAATTGTTGAGCCAAAGGATATCAAGGGTCTGGCCACATCCGTAGAATGTTCTACAAGTTTCGTCATCAAGAAATTTCCGTCCGCTTTCTAAGCCAGAACTCCGCAAGTTGACCCGGTGGCTCTCACGAAATGGGTATGTGACTGAGTATGTCACCAAGAAGCTTTCTTTGCTCTTCTCCGAACAAGTTGGTGGCATACAGTTAGTGATGTTACTGCAAGCAATTAGAGACGTCTTGTTTTCAACTTAACAGTGAGTCAACCGTATTACGTAGAGACTACGTCGTGGAAAAAGTAAACTGGCTGTGAAAACAAAGTAGAGTAAGATCTCGTTTATCCGGACCCTTTTAAACTGGATTTCCCTTAATCCATACAAGCATCCTTAAAAACACATGCAAATTGTTCACTGAAATTACAGAAGCGCACTAAAACATACTTAAAGAAATTGACCATTTAATTTTGCACAGACTGTACAATAGGAATTTGTTAAAAACACCAGGACTATGTTAGTGATAATGGTACATTAGACTGTCCTCCGTCCCACACCTTCTCTACAACTGTGATAAGGCTCGCAACTCTTGTCCTCCTCACACCCTTGTACCTGCGATATACTTACAACTCTTTTCAGAAGAGTTAGTTTAACATTTACCTCTCTCAGTCATTAAGCTAAAGAAATAAATGAAGTCTACAACGTCGTTAACTAAACCTACAGTTTCATCAGGGAAAAAGAACAAACCGCTTATAATACATAACAATCGAAAGGCTTGAAAATGATGCCGCTCTTGCGTGTGTAGGTGCGGAATGTATGTGTGTCTGATTTCATATCCATGATTTTAAATTTCTCAAGTGCAGTAAACACATTTTGACCTCTACACTCTCTAATGCGTGGAATAAACTTTTGTGTGTTGACAGTGTGAATTAGACAACAATGCAATTCGGTCAAATGCATTTCACGAAACAATGGGTGGGGAAGCTGTCACAGTAGACGAGATCAAAGACTGGTTTGACGGAGATGAAGAATATCCAGGCTATTACATCATAACTGACGAAGAAATTGTGGAAATTGTAAACAAATAGCAGGGAACCTGAGACAGAGAGTGTGGATTTCGGAAAGTCGAACGTGAAATTAAGTGAGGTTAAACAGCACCTGAGTTGTGCAATAGAGTTTTTAGAGAAAACTGACAGAAACAGATTTCTGCCTTCTACCATCATATGACGAGACTTCGTAAACTCATCGTGAAAGAAATGTGTGTTAAGTGACAAAAAGAAAGTTGACAGTTTCTTCAAATAAAAGAAATAAAGATTGTGTAAATAAAGTCAGGTCAGTGTATGCTATAATTTTATTCCCAATTATTTCTGTGATATTCATTTCACTTAATCCGGACTTTTGATAGTCCAAACAACAGTAAGCCCCAATTGGTCCGTATTAACGAGGTTCTACTGTATTAGTAGCAACGAACTAGTTCAAATTTGCGAATTGATAGTGTTTGAGGAGGTTTTTTAGTAGATAATGTAACCCTAAATCGATTTTTCACCTTTCATTTTGTATTACCTTTTATTGTTGCAGCTTCTTGAAATAGTTCATTTATTATTTTTGCATCAAACAGGTTCAATAACCTTTGAGTTATACGAAGTTTCAACTACAGTGAACTAAGTCAGTTAGTGCAATGAAAATTAGTGAATTGACGACTCAAGAACTGTTTGAATAAAGTTATGGTGACTTTTATTTGCTACATGTAAGTGCTAGAGTTCAGTTATGAATTTTGCATCTTATTTCGTTTTTACTTTAGTGCTATGTAAGCATATTTATTGTGGATCATAACATTCCCTACACCAGTTTAAAATCCTACCCATTAAAGGTAGCTTTCCTTTTTATTTTATATTTTACGCGGAATTATTAATATAGGAACTCTTTCATAGTATAAAGTTGAAATAATGACATATCATCTCCTTAAATTTTACACAAAAATTTACAGAATTTATTATTCCATCTTGAAATTGTTTTCTTCTGTTACGAAGTAACAATTCATCTCGTTGACGAAGGAGCTATCAAAGAGCAGGATACTCATTGTACACGTAGTAAAGTATTGATCGCTGGTTCATTGGAATCAACAAACCAGGCTCCAGTTTTCTACCCTTACCAAATATATATGGCTAAATAAACTGTGCAGTAAATATTACTAAACATAAAAAAATTACACACAACAAAAATACAATTTATGCTGACGGCTACATTGTCATCTGTTTATGAAATCCACGAGTAGTTAGCAGACGTTTTAAAATTTAAGCCATAGCAAGTGGATATGACACAATTAAACAGTAGAGAAACAGCAGTTTATAATAATGGAGCATCGCTAAGTATACAGTTGTTTTTACAGCCAACACAGTGTTTACTGTTGAATTGCGTGAGTGATATCGGACTTTGTTCACAACACATTGCATGATATGTTGTCGCATTTTTTGGCGCATTACGGGCACTCGTGTTATGGGGTCAGTTTGTGGTCACTCCTATTCTTGTACACTTTCAACTGAAAGCCATATATCCCGAATCTAATAAAGTTGTGTCGTAGTTCGTAGACTAGCTAGGTCTTTCACACCATACATCCTGGTGTAAAAGTCATCTCATATCTCATTCACAGCTTCTGTTCATTTCCGATGAGGCGTGGTTCCACCTCACTGGTCATGTCAACACTCATAACAGTCGGTACTATACCTCTGTATGTCCACATTGCTTTCAAGAAGTCGCTCATTATGGTCGGAAAGTTGAAGTTTTGTACTGTTAGCGCTAGATGCATAATCTGTCCATTACTCTACGAGGAGCCTAAGTGCAGAGATGTACCGAAATGACATTTTGACCCCTATTTATCATGAACTAACAGAAGAAGAGAAATCATGTGGACGGTTTCAACAAGATTCTGCTTCTGCCCATACAGGAGTAGGGATTGGGTGTATGACCTTCTTGCTCCCCCGGTCTAACTGTGTGATTATTATTTGTGGGGTAACTTGAAAGGCAAGGTTTACGAGACAAATGATCATACATTCGAAGAACTAAAACAAAAGTATTAGAAATGAAATAGGAAGCATGAGAGTGAACCAACCTAATCGTGTGAATCAGAATGTGTTCTCCCGATATAATGCTAGTTTAGCTAAGGGGGACGACATTTCCAGGATCTTCTGTAAGGTAAGTGTGATAAACAAACTTTAGGCGTGGAGTTTATACAGGGTGTTTCAAAATGACACCGAACGAATATATAGTAGTTCAGCTTCTATGTGAAACATATAGACCGTTTTACCGCCAAAATAACCGCATAAAGAAAACGATCTAGAATGATTCTGGATTATTATTACTTATTATCCAATTTTTTTTATTCCTATTTTACCCAAAAGTATATTAGGAATATAGTTTACAAATTTATGAATATAATACAATTTATAAAAACATAACAAATTTGATATCAAGCTGACAAACAGTAAATGATTAGGATTATCATTAATTATTAATCCTAATGATTCTGGATTAGGCAGACACGGGAACAACGCCTCGTGCCTCACCCTATCGAATTTCGCAGGTAGGTGACACATCGTGTCGCGTGCCGCAGCAGTAAACATACTGACATACTCCACGGTAGCTTACTACTATTAATCATTTCTTTGGCTTAGGAAACCGCAATAAAGACGCTATTCTTTAGTAATTTGTTTATGAGTAACGTGTTCCAACGTTCCGTTATAACAGTCGATGATTGCAAATAAGCTGGTGAACATATGCAACTTTAACCTTTTAGAGGGAATATTTAGAGGGAATCTTCTAGAGGTAATGTTTAGTTAATGTTAGTGATTGAGCATGGAAGCATTAAATGATAAAAAGAACAGAGAACAAAATCAAAGAATGGTAGATAGTTAACCAAAACTAAATTCCTTAAGCAATGAGACAAGCATTTTATTTCACTTTGCTTAATAACACTAAATAAAGCATTTGTAAATTAAAAGAAAGCTGTTCATTTTACAGTAACTGATTGAAAACACTGTACAATTAAGAACATAGCAAAATGGACAATCTTGGAACTGTCCGAGTCATTATTTGACTTTTTCACAAGTTATAGCCCTATACCCCATTACCTGAAAGCAAGGCTAGGGTCACTGATAAAGAGCAAGGAGTAATGCTTTTGTTTTCGTGGCCCGTGTCTTCCAGTAACAACTTCTGAGGTTCGCACACCAACGATTCCTGCACTGCCTAGTAACAAAATAATGTAATATTTAGTTCTACATAAAATTATATCTAAGAGAATTTCGAAGCTGTGACACCGAAATTCGGACTAGTTAAGTTATAAACTACGAAAAGGCTATATCCGTTCCGTGTCGTTTTGAAACAACCTGTATAGGAGCAGAGTCGGTTGTTGCACGCCCAATCGCGCATAACCGAAATGCCGTGCGCCGTTAGGTTTTAAATAAAGAAACCTGCGTTAGTGTCACGTAGTCGGGGGCTGATGGCAGCAATAGTTTGATTCTGAGGTCTTGTGTACAGGGCATGTCTCCTGCGAGAAGAACCATGGAGGACATCAGACTAATAGAGCAAAACGTGAGGGCAGAGACTCAAGAAACGCCTACAAAAAAATCAGTTTATTTTCAACGATTTCATCCATCCATATTGCAGTGTCATATTACACCTAAAATACACACAAATGAATAGGTTAAAGTACCACCACGTGACCAAAGTAAATTTACGTAAACTTAGGTATTTTAGATACCGTCCAGGTATCCAAAATAATAGATATCTACACCCAAGACAAGGTTTTTAATGTGAGTCTTCAGAGAATAAGAGCAACCAAACCATGAGAACGTATTGGAAACAACGATAACAGCGTGATAAGACTGAGAGAAGACAAATGGACACAGTGCGCCAGGATGTGAGACCCATTCACATATAAAGGCAAAAAAGCAGATAAAGATGCATATGCACCGTCAACCTCAGCGAGAGTGTAGGAGGACAGTGGTACATATATCACGGTCAAAAATAAAGGAGTGAACAAGTAAGACAAATGTTGTAGCAAACCTTTAAGCATAGAAGTAGTGTTACATTGTTGGTATACTAATGCGGTATACTAATTAGTCCGTAGAGCATCTTCCTGCCGTGCTAGGGGTCGCGGGTTCGATTCCTGGCGATTGGGGTGAGAATTTTTCTCCGACCAATATAGTTCCTCATCTTCCCTAGAGTCTGGAAGTATGAATGAGAGTGTGAATGTGTGCGTGTTCTAATGATTAAGACCCAACGAATACGAGTTAACACCTTCGGTATGTTCCAAAGGAGAACGGCCGCCGATATGACCATTGGAATTAAAGGCGGGGTATAAATGGAACAAAAATATCATAAATGCATCACTTCAGAACTAACAACTGAAGTAAATAGGTAGGTAATTATATGGTAAATAATACCTAAACAGGTAACTTGTTTAAACTCGTGCGGCCCCTGCCCTTAAGGGATTTAATTTGCCTATTTCACTCAAGTAAATAATTGTAGACACGCATTGAAGAAGGGCTTAAGGGGGGACGTACAATAAAATGTTCAAAAAATGTATTTTATATTGTTTTGTAGAATAGTATATAGTGTTAGCTATCAAACACCAAACTATTATGACTGTACGTGGTCTGTATGTACCTTTAAAAAATTAAATGCCGTAGTGTTGCATAGTAGCATAGTAGCCACACATATTCTTCCATCAGCTGTCTTGGAATCTATAAAGCCTACCTACGAATTCTTAGCACACCCAGACTTGGTAAAAAATGTCTCTATGGAGAGACACAAAACCCAAATGAAAGCCTCAACAGTTTGATATGGAAAAGGTGCCCCAAAACATCATTTGTGTCTTCCATAGTGGTGAAAATTGCTACATTTAATGATGCAATAGTGTTTAATGATGGGAATGTTGGCAGAAAGGAAGTTATGCACCAGTTAGGGTATCAACCTGGTGTGTTTATGGAAACAATTTTGCAGAGTATTAACAACATTCACACCGCTGGTGCAGAAAGAGCTATGAAATTAATGCAGAAAAAAGCAAGACAGAAGAGGAATTTAAAAAGAAAGGCTGAAGAAGACCACAATGAGGATAGAGACTATGGATATGGGAAGTTCTGACTTAAAATTAAAAGGCAAACTGAATAATACTTATTGTATTTCAATTGCCTTTCCCCGTAACTTGCATTTTCTACAACTTCAACCCATTTTTCTCTCAAACTACTTCATCTACAGTGATGATATTTAGCACACAGCTTTCTTATACCACAATGAACATTTTGTTGGTTCTATAATTTAAGATTAAGCTCCAGATGGAATGTGATGATACAAAATATTTGAAATTATTTTAATGTTTAATGGATGCATATGATTAACATTTTTTTTAAATTCTATACCACTTCACTAAGAAATCTAAATCCAATAAATTCAATTTTAGTGTGTTTTAAAATAACATACAAAATTTCAGAAAGATAGCATATGTGAATTTTGAAAAAAGAAATGGGCTTAAGTTTGTAAATATCTCTGCATATAGAAAAAATATGTAGCATTAGTTATAAACAATGGAAAATTATGAAAAAACTTGTGCATATTAACTGTATTATCTTAAATAAGTACACTAAGATTCACTTCTCTAACTTGAAAACTTTGGATTTTATGTCTATTTATGTAAGACCCTGAATATTTGCATACGTCACCCCTTAAGTAAAGCATCTCTATATTTCTATAAACTAACAATTTCTTTGAGTTATGTAGCCCTACATCAGGAGTGATATTTTTGACACACCAACGCACATCTGTACGTCATCCATTCAATTCAGAAATCACTAGGTGAAGTTCAATGTGGGCTTGCGTGTTGCTGTGGGTCGTACACAGATTGTGTTACACGACAAGTTCACGGACAGTGAAAGCAAAATACCCACATACCCCAGGTTACTCTCAAAGTGCAGGAGAAAGCTGGTGATAATACAATCCCTCCATATATCTCAAGTGAATCTGAGGAGAAATGCACGCCGTCATACTGTGTCTATTAGCTAGTAGTGTCCACAAGTGTAACTTGGTGGACTAACTGTCGCAGAATAGGAGACTCGTTGACCTTTAGGTGTCAAGGTACAGTTGCAAAATCGTATTTTCATTAGAAAGGATATGAGGTGAAATTTCCTTAACTAAAACATGTCTCTTCGCTTTTGTTATCAGATCCTGCTGACGCATACGTAATGCTTATTAACCTAATACCTTCGTAGAGAGCGGAGATAATACGCCAAGATGGATGGTAATTAAAATACGTTAATGGAATGCCATGGCAGTAAAGTATCTTCTTACTGGTCACTCGAGACTGAAATTTATTTCAAAGTCATAAACATATACTAAATCAAATATACTTCCTGTAAAAATCGAAGGTCTATATGATACATTTGCATATCTTAACAAAACTGTTATTTGTATGGTGTTGGGGTAATCATCAATAACAGAGAGATATGATATTATTTGGACGGTGTTACGTCATAGCTGGGTATAAAGAGCTGGTGTCTGCTTACATCATCATCATTACCGTACATTTTTCGCGATTGTTGATCAGCTGTGAGCAATACTTCCGGTCTTCTTCATGTAAATCAATTTTACACAACTGATACACAAATCGTGGGTGATACACAAATTTAAAGACTAGGTTTTGTTTAAACACACAATTTATATTAAATATATTTCTTAGTAAAGCTAATCATTTCTGACATAATTACAGTCTGCCCACCACAAAAAGGCAAGGCAGAAATATGTGTAACTAATCACTTTTCCTGGGTTTATGCTCGCCATACGGATATGATCAGGATTCTAGGTTCACATATAAAACACAGAGAGTTGTCACATAACACTCACGTATAATACCTATCACTGCAGTTACTGAAACAGGTATTAGATCTGGTAACTCATTTGTACTCTCATACACTCATTCGTGGTAAACAGATCCACTACCAGAGTAGATAAACAGTTCAAACCTCTCTCCCTCTTCATCCATGTACTTGTAGATTTTGAAACCGTTACTCTTTTTTTTATCTTGTTGCCAGGCAAAGGGAATGGAATTTCAAAGGTACCACAAAGCGAGAAGCCTTCAAAAATATGACTATCGCTTCCGATATTCCTCTTTTACCTGGAAAGATACACATAGTAAGATCATTTTTTGTTCCATTTATACCTCACCTTTAACTCCAATGGTCATATCGGCGGCCGTTCTCCTTTGGAATATATCTAAAGTGTCAACTCCTATTCCTTGGGGTTAAATCATTAGATCACGCACACATTCGCACTCTCATTCATACTTCCAGGCTCAGGGGAAGATGAGGAATTATCTTGGTCGGAGAAAAATCCCCACCCACACCGCCGGGAATTGAACCAGGGACCCCTTGAACGCCAGTCAGGTGCTCTACCGGCTGAGCTACGGGGTCAGACTAAAATAATTTATGCAAATGTTTATCTCGGCTAACACGAAGGAAATAGATGATTAAGCATACGTAAGAAGAATATGCAAAGAGAAATTCATGTAAATGCAGATTTTAAACCGACAGTCTGTATTAAATCTGAACAGAATGAAATACCTCAGTAATTCATCGTATAAAAATTGTGCAAGTGCGTTGAGCCAAATCAGAGCGTTCTTAAAGCAATATATCAAAGAGTACGGGGTACTGAAAGCTGAGAACAAGAGAAAACCAACATAAGCCGACATTCAGATTGAATTTCAAGATTACTGACCGCTATTACAACGTTCACTTGTGACTGCGACAAGTAATGTCCATTGACCGGTGACAAAGACAAAACTAACCTCTCTAGTGGTCTCGAAACGCTGCAGGCAGGAATGAGGTGATGGATTGTTACATGACCACATTTCACGAGCTTCATCGGCGGGGAGTAAATATCGGGGAAAAGAGCTGTCGAGATAAAAAGGAGTGCAAAAAGCTCACAAGAGAAGAAAATGTAGGAATCAATGATGATCAAGTGTGGTCAGGGGCAGCTTCTCAATGGGGTAGCATGTTTGCGCCACAACCAAAATGCTGGGTCTCCCTTTAATGCAAGGACATGTTCAATTTGGCGTTCAGTTCGACCTTGTCTAGTGCAGTGGCCCTCAGCGCGCTGTATTGTTTGCAGGTGCCAAGTAGTTCACTCTCAGTTGCAAACCACTGGTATACAATGGGGAGGTATAGGGCAGGATGAACCTAGGGCGCGCCGAGGCAAGTAGGGGGAAAGGGCGGGGCTTATGGCTGCATAAGGTTGGTTAACCTAGCAGCCAGAGAATAGTGAATGCCAAGCCTTCTCCTTCTGTTTTCAGCGCCACCTATTATTCTCATATTAAATGTTCGCATCGGTCAAATATTACCACAGATTACTATTACCTACCAGAGCATAGCCACATGTTTTGTGCCGTGTTTTGTTAGCTGCGTCGTGCTTTGAGTAGTAAATAACAGTGATTTATTTGAATACAAGTATATTGTGTTATATAAGGAGAAACAATGAATTCCATAAAGGGTCTATTAGCACATCCCTTTTAAAAATGAGCTTAGAAGAAAAAACCGAAAATAAGCGACTTGGAAGTCCCACGCCAAATATAAAAATCACATAGGTAGTCAAAACAAAAACAACATATTTGAACAGGAACTTTAACAACAATGTATATGAGAAATATAATTTGATGTGTGGTTGTAATATTAAAAATAGCCTGTTTAGCTTTCCTTGCGTTCTCTTTGGCGGTGAAGATCCGTGGACAAAACATGGCGTGAATGCTTTGCAGCATCTTCATGGTCGCGCTAAAAACACGTAACTTAAAAACTGCACATGAAAAACACAGTTTTGCTATGCTTGGCAATGTAAATATAGCAAAGCAGATGAAATGTGTAGTGTTTAACGCCCGCTTTTACTACATACGGCACCGCAGGCGATGCCACTGATGATACATGAGATGAAGATGGAGCACCGGTGGAATGAGATGGCGGGGGAAACCGGAGATCCCGGAGAAAACCCGCCCCAGCGCCGTGTTGTCCACCACAAATCTCACTTTGCAAAGCAGATGGACAGTGCATATCGGAGAACAATTGAAGAACACAGCCAGAAAGTGGCTCAAAATATGTATTGTTTTAAACTTTATTGTTAACTGCATTAGCTTTTGTGGAACCTTTGAGTTAGCTCTACGAGGACAGAATGATTCAGCTACGTCAAGCAATCCTGGTATTCTTCAAGAACTGATAAACTTCAGTGCAGAGCTAGACTGTGTTCTGAAAACCCATCTGGAGAATGCTACAGTGTTTAAGGGGACCTCCAAGACAATCCAGAACGAAATCTTGCAATGTTCACTTGAAGTCTGCCATGAAGAGATATCAAGTCCATTTTTAGCTTCATAAATAGAAGAGTGTTATGCTCTAGAGTGTTTCTGAAATACGCATGTTGTGTTATACGCTGTGAATTACCGTTAACTTGTGTATACAGCAGTCTATAGTGGTAGGCTTAAACAAACGTTTGTTACTTTAAAAAAATTAAATTGCACGAATAAATTTGTGAACCACCGATTTTCAGAGCCACCAGCCGCTCCTGAGTGTGGTATTGTGAAACGTCAGGTTCACTGTTATCTTCTACAAAAAGGAACACCGATGACGCGATGTATGACAAAACTAGTGGAGAGAAATGTCTCAGTTATCACTGGTGTTCAGAGAACCTCGTATTTATGCACAGTTGTTTAAAGTAGGGTACCCGTGACCCTGTCGGGTACTCTACTTATTTAAGAGTTAAAACAGTTGGAAATGTGTAAGATATATGTACGAGGACTGTTCAATAAAGAATCATTACAATATTTTTCACAACGTACCTTTCCTCATCCTCATAATTTTGATGGTTCTTCTCAAAATAGTCTCCCATGAATGCGATGCACTTGTCCCAGAATTTCTGCCAGTCTTCAAAGACATGCTGGAAACCATTTTTGAGAGATCCTTCAAAATCACCTCTGCAGCCTTCACCACTGCTTCTGATGATGGATAATGCCTCCCACAAAGGCGTTCCTAAGTTAGGGAATAGAAAAAAGTCACATGGGGCTAAATCCGGACTATAGTGAGGGTGAGGGATGCACTTCAAGTTGATTTTTGCAAGATATTCAGCAGCAACATTGGCAATATACGGCCGCGCATTATCATGGTGCAGCATCCAGCCAGCTTCATGGAAATGTGGTGTTTTGCGCCTGATATACACTCGAAATGTTTTCAGGACATCCCTGTAGTATTGTTCAGTTACTGATGTGTGTGGAGGTACAACATACTGATAAACCATTCCATGAATATCAAAGAATGAGATAACCATAACTTTCCCAGCAGAAGCAACCACTTTTGCTTCTTTGGGGGTTGGTGATGAAGGAGATTTCCACACTGAGCTTTGCTGTTTGCTCTCAGGATCAAAATGGTGTAGCCAAATTTCATCAGCAGGGATGACGTTTGAAAGAAACTCCGGATCTTCCTCTAACATCAACTTAAACTGCATATTACCCCCATTACAGCGATTAGCGATACTGAACATGCCTGAACTTGCCTGGTTCTCAAAGGCGGGAACCAGGAGTACCAACAATGAAACTACTACGGCGTGTTTATTTCACATTAAGCTAACAGAATATTATAATATTGAATTTTAGTGCGAAAAATTATGACCGTAAACAAAAATTATGATCATTCTTTATTGAACAGCCCTCGTATATAGGAACCTTTGTCTAAATGGACTATGTATCAAGATTTATATTTCCGAAATGACCGGTCTACAATACGCACGGGACTTCCTATACATCATACTGCTCAATTGTGAGTAAAGATTACTTTCTAAAGTTGTCAATAAGCGATTGGAAAAAGTAATAACAGATAAGATTGTGTACTTATTGACTTTCTGTTACGACTGCACGCATAGTCATTCAATGTAGCCTAGCAGTGTACCTGTGAGTGGGTGCACTTATTCATTTTGAAATGACAAATGACTTGTATAAACCAGAGATCAGCATCATGCAGGCAGAACTGTAAACAACAATCAGTGGTTTTTTCCAGCATAACCTCAATAATTGCTACCGCTAACTAGAATTCTCCAAAAGTTTCAGCTTTGAGGATTTTGCGCAAATTTTAGTAGCTTTAAAGCGAGTGTTCTCGTAAGTTCAGCGAGCCTAACAGAGTCACATCACAAAGGCAGTGAGTGACCAAATCAGAGAGCACTTTCTGTTGCAACGAAAAGTGCTTCTACTTCAAGAAAGTCGAGATGCTCTGTGTTGTTCGACTCCCAAGCAAGAAAGGTGAAGTGAGATAGAAAATTGAACTAGTTCACATAGGTAAAGGACAGTAAGAATAGAGTGAAGTCTCACCAAAAGTTGAACTAGTTCATTAAGTTCAATGAAGCTGTGTGAGTGACAGTTCCAAGGTGACATTACGCATGCATCACTCTTATCTCGTTCGCGAACTTTATATGGCAGTCTCTTTAAAAATTATTTTCATTGGTTAACTTACAAGCACGAGATGGTGATTAGGTGAACAGTGCATTATCCAGGGTACTGCTTGTTTTATAATGAACCCATTACTACTAAATATTCAAAATAAATCAGAAAGTTCTCAGTGGATACGAGCTGTAGATGACACTGCCATTCTATCCAAAGAAGATCGCAGTATGTAAAATGTTTAAACATAAAATCTACTTGAGTACGTATTAATAACCAGAAAACAATTGGTAATCGGTAATATAAGGCTTGATGAAATGTCAATGTGTATTATCAGAGATGTAGCTTAGGTTAATGAAAGGATGGCGTATTCTGTATTCCTCTGTATTTCTCCATATTTATTTCTCTATTCAAAGGAACTGGAAAAGTTATAGAGCTAGATAACAAGGAATTGTAGGGGCAATCCCCTCTAAGTTGTCCGTATCTTCGTGTGGAATCTTTGCTTTAAGTCGTAAACTATATGAGAAGCAACTTCTTCTCCAAAACGTAACCTGTAAATGCAGTTTTTTTTTTTAAAAAAATCTCCATTTCATGAAAGAGTTACCTTAGTTTAGAGTGACCTACAGTAGTGGCCTAATTAGTTTTAAGACATCTTTAGTAAGAATTAAGATTTGGTGTCAACAAAATTCTCATGTTTTGTCCTTAGACTTGTACCCATTACATTACTCTTGTTGGTTATTTACGATCTACTTCTGAGCTGGGGTATTGTCAGACAGAAGACGAACAACTTTGGAGAGCATACCGCGTCGTTTCTTAATCAGAACTGCTCGTAACTTGTCCAGAAGATTGCAGTACTATCTGCCAGTGATGGTTTGACCCTTTGCAAGATAATGTGTAAGGATTACTCCACAACAGTCCCAGAAATCTGAAAGCATGACCTTCCCAGCTTACTTTTGCATATTTGCTTTTTTGGGAGGGGAGGAATCAGTATGTTTCCACTCCATGCACATGATTTTTCTCTCTGGATCATACTGATAGATCCAGGATTCATCCATGGTTAGGAGACGATCAAAAAGGTCATCTTCATCCTGTTCCAACAGCATTAACATTTGTCTTGAAAGGTCACGCCGTATTTGCTTTTGGAAAGGGGTCAGCAAACGTGGAACCCAACGTACAGACAACTTAGACATGTGCAGTTTGTCATGACACTACCATAACTAAGATGTGTCTCATTCATGATCATTTGGATCGTTGCTCGTCTGTCTTCCAGTATTAAACACTCCACTTTCTTCACTGTGACAGCTGACGGTCTACCAGCTCTTAGCTCATGTCAGGGACATGTGACCACTTTGAAAATTCCTTTTCCACCTCACAATCGTGTCATACGATGGACAATCATTTCCATAAACAGCCGTCATCTCACCACGGATTTCCCGGGCAATTTTGCCCTTCAAATGCAGAAATTGATCACACTATGAGCCACAATTTTCTCCATCTTACACCTCAGTCAGTTCTGGCACTCACTGTAAAACTACAAAAGGACTCAAATCACTGAAACTAACAACATTATGTCCCTAGGCATCAATGGCGACACTAAAAAATGTTCATCACTCTAGCGTAAAAACTAGCGGGTGATAAGAAAAACTTGTAGATGATATCCAGTTGCATGTATAAATGGAAACTTTCAAAGCTTATTCTTTAAGTTATTAAAGGATTTCGTAGTAAAGTAATAAATAACTAGTTTCCTGAAGTTATAATCACGTGTACTGCTACAAAAAAGCAGCTCTTTTCTCTGCATATATCCCGTTTTTGCAGTCAACTGAGATAGTGAAATGTCAAAGTTTCAAGTCCTAACAAGGCTCTCGTATGTACGTTACAATTCCCCTTTAATCCCTGTGGAGAAGAGATTTACTTTACTTGTCTAAGAACCTCGTATTACAGCACTAGATTATCGACATCTGTAAATGAGTTCACTACAGTTTTTTGTAGTAGCTTTTGGCATACCCCTTACGCTAAGGCTAGTTCTAGAACGTGGCTCAGGGAGCAATGAACCCGAGTTCCTATAGCCCCTGAATAGACACCACTTTTGAAAATAGAAAAAGATATTGGCCAATCTTTTTAGAAAGGAAAGAGTATTAAAATATTGTAATCTAAGTAATGAGAATATATGTGGATATACACAATCCATTTTGTTAATTGGCGAAAGCATTTCCAGTAAATATTATAGAATTTATTTGGCAGTGATGTGTTTTATTTATAACTCTGCATTTTAATGTCATGACTGTAAAGCGTATACGCCCTCTTTGAGTTATCATTAAGAAAGCTTTGGCCTAACGAAGCGTTGCTTTCCCACTGTCTTTCAATTGAGCAAATAAAGCGCACAAAAGAAAAAAAATAATTAACTTCCAATCCATTTCTTGACTAAAATCCTATTAGCGTACTCTAAGCTTTAATATTAATCTCTTATATCTTAAACAGAAAATAAGATGGCACTCACTTTTTATTCATATGATTTTGTCTACCCAATATGATTAAATAAATAGCAAGAATATTAAACTAAAATCTAAAGCTTTCCTGGCGACGAATATGTTCGAGAACTTCTCGGGAAACAAATCATGGGAAAAGACGATTAGAAATCGACGTTTCTGGAGCATGCATCTGTCCCGTCATCAGGATATTTTAATAAATGTTACAACCACAAATGTATTACTGCATAGAACAAAAATATAAACAAAGACAAAAGCTATCAATTTTCGCATCACTGAACAAAAGACTGTTTTCAGTAAATTAAATGCCAGGTCAAGAGATGGCGTGAGTATAGAAAATTAATTGGTTCAAATAAACGTAACTACATAACTTAATTACTAAACCGTATAGATCTGTGCTTCTTAAGCGGACGGGTTCTCATTTTAAGGCTGGTTTCCATGAGGAGCTGAACTGAAATCCAGCATCACGATTAAGCGTGCGCCTCTCGGAGGAAATGACCAAAGCCTCCTTAACTCTCCGCTCCCAGTAACTGATGCATTTTGCCAAGATGGTCGTTATCAAGTGATTATCGTTATAGCTAATTATTGAATACAAAATTCAAGTTTTGTTCTTACCCGATTTTTAATTGTATTTTTCACAAAAATGCTTCCATATTTACTTCTCCTTCTTTCTCTAACTCCTTTGTGCTGTTAAGCGTGGAGTACAAGCCTCTTCTACCCATTTCCTCCACTTTTCTCGGTCCATCATCATTCTCATCATTTCTGTCATGGTTTTCCCTCTATCCTTCCCCAACTTCTCAATGTATTCCTGATACAACATGCGTGGCCTTCCCCTAATTCTTTTACCTTCTGGTCTTGCTTCTAAATATTGTTTGGGTTTTCTTTCTTCTGACATGCGGAGTACATGTCCATATCATTTAAGTTGTCTTTTTTCCAATATTTCTTTAACGGAGTGTGTACCCAACTCTTCCCTTATTGTTATATTTCTAATCATATCTCTTCTTGTCTTCCCCACAGCTCGTCTTAAATATCTCATTTCCATAGCTGTTATTTTGCTTTCTTGTTTCTGTAGGAGAGTCCAGCTCTCTGCTCCATATAATAGAATTGGTAGCATTATTGTTTTAAATACTGTAATTTTTGTATCTTTTGTTATTTCCTTTTTTCCCACAACAGTATTATTAATCTGATAGTAGGCCGAATTGACTTTTCTTATTCTGTTTAAAATTTCCTACTCTAGTTTTCCATCCTTATTTATAATTGTACCCAGGCATTCATAACTGTCTACCTGTTCTAAGATTTCATCATTAAATTAAATCTTAACTTCTACTTCTTTCCTTCCTATATACATGGTTTTACTTACAGATATACACCCGTACTAAAACTTGGTGCTCCAAACATATTTTCAAAGGATTTCGACATGTAGTTTCCGTAAAATCAATTCTTTCTTTAAGTAAAGCGTTTTGTGCACATTTCGAGTTGTTAAATGGCATTTGAAATGCGATTTTCAAGTCACGATTTATTTTATTACCACAGTGTGTATTTTCTGTATAAATAACTGTTTCTGCTGGATTTCTCAGCTTGTAACAACCCTTAATGGTCCTTGCTGCCTGAACACAGACACACAGACTGCGGATAAAAACGTTTCTTTAAGTTACCTGCAGCATTGTTTCTTTTCTCTTTTTATAAAACTACATTGCAGAATTTAATGCAGTCCTACAATCCTTTCAACAACTCCAATTTATTTTTTTTCCACTTCGAGGAATTTAATATATGGTATCCCAATTTATCATAACTATACTACTGTAAGAAGTTAGTAAATAATATGTTGTGACTGTAATTATAGCTAATTTTTTAGAAAATGTTTGCAGTATTTATTAGATGAATTGTTATTCAGGTTGAAATTAGTCATTGAAAATTGAGGATGGGAAACTAAAATAAATAACTTCAAATAATATATTTATAAAATATTTTAATTCTTGCAAACAATATTATGGCAATGTTGTGGATTTCTTTATGCAGAATCGTAGCCAAAACCTTTCTTGTTGTTTGGTTCAGTGAAACACAAATGGAAACAACGAAATTTGAGTGAGCTAAGTTAAATATTCTAACAGGTAAAGTACTAAAAGGTAGAATAATTTGTAAGAAGGTATATTTGATATGAGGAAACAATCTTGAGATTTGATTCTTAAAGTGCCACTGGAATATGAGATGTATCCACTATTCGTTGTTATTCATTTGTTTTCATTCATTCCACTTTCTTGTCGACGTAGCAGTGTAAACATATACACCCAACGTAACCACTTCTCTCTGAAGTCGAACACAAAACACGTATCCTTGTAGTGAGAGCACTCGGTGCACGTCACCACAAAGTCATTCGGAGAACAGTATTTAACGCATTTGCTAACTCATTGGCTCACTCGCTTCAGACTTCACGAGAATACTTGCTTGAGTATCCGTTTTGAATTTTCAAAATGTTCTGTATGACGAACCATCCAGAAGATTATACTTAATGACTATAGTGCTTAAGGGCACAGGGAGGTTATTTTTACACAGACAAGGCTGATTTTTACCAATATTAAAATTTAAATAGTGTTACGCAAACGGCTAACTTGCATTGCCGATCAATAATGCGGACTGGCGGAAGCGGGGAGACGCAGGGGTGGCCCCTCCTCCTACCGCGCGAAGCTGCACGAAGTTTCGAGAATGTTTTCCCCCTCCATAACGGAAGATTCGAGAGGCTTCGGGGCGATCGATACAAGCGAGGCGAAAGTTAGTTGAGTGTGTGATTGTGAGCCGGGCAGTCGAGTTGAGTAAGTCGCGGTGGGTGGACGTGTAGTTGAGTGTGTGAGTGTGAGCCGGGCAGACGTGTAGTCGCGCTGAGTGTACGTGTAAAGACGAACTGGCAAGATTGTAATTGTGTACATTAAATTGTAATTGTGATATTGGACTAAGGTGGAAATAAAGAACATTTCGAGTGGTGTAATTGAACTTTTTTTAATTTCACGAACCCACCAAAGTCACAATATATAGAAAACTAAATTTAAATTTGGTATGATTAATATATTAGGATGTGGGCCTTTAACTACTGTATAATATTTAAATTACGTTCACATAGGTCCATGCAAAAAGGCATAAATAATACCGTGCGTCCTGAAAAAAATATTGCACCCTATACTTCAGGTGCACTTTGTTTGTACGAATTTAAAGTTACATGCACCAAGTTTTATCCTAAATAACGTAAGATACAGTTTTATAATATTGGTTATATGAAAATCACATATAGTTTATACTATGTACATGGAAAAATTAAATTTTTGAGTAAAAAAACAGATAATATTTTCCAGAACTGAATATTTGTTTTCATCCATTTTATAAATCACATGAATATAAATGTTAGCCGAATGTGTTCATGGAACATTGACAAATAACCACTACAAATTTTGTGTCAATATATTTTATAGTTTTTGAGAAACATGCACCTAAATTATGAAAAATCAGGGTTTTGGGAAATCACGTTCAAAGATTAAGCACCTTTCTCAGGAAGTGGGCGTATTACGCGGCAATCTTTAAAATGACGAATTAAAGGGCTTTAATACCAGCTAACACTCTATGTTATAAATATCATTTTAAAGCTGAAGAATTATTGTATAATTTTTGAACATTGAAAACAAAAAATGGATTTTTTGAAACCTATCGACCTCCCAGTGCCCTTAAGTTTGGGCGAACGGGAGGCTCGTCTCTTATAGCTCCGACTTGCGGCGGTCATTTGGGTAGTGCTGGAAAACAAACACACACACAGACACACACACACGCACGCACACGCACACACACCTACACACACCTACACACACCTACACACACACCTACACACACACCTACACACACACCTACACACACACCTACACACACCTACACACACACCTACACACACCTACAGACACCTACAGACACACACCTACACACACCTACACACCTACAGACACACACCTACACACACCTACACACACCTACAGACACACACCTACACACACCTACACACACCTACACACACCTACACACACCTACACACACCTACACACACCTACACACACCTACAGACACCTACAGACACACACCTACACACACCTACACACACACCTACACACACCTACACACACCTACACACACCTACACACACCTACAGACACACACCTACACACACCTACACACACCTACACACACCTACACACACCTACACACACCTACACACACCTACAGACACCTACAGACACACACCTACACACCTACACACACCTACACACACCTACAGACACCTACAGACACACACCTACACACACCTACACACCTACACACACCTACACACACCTACACACACCTACAGACACACACCTACACACACCTACACACAGACACCTACAGACACCTACAGACACACACCTACACACACCTACAGACACCTACAGCCACCTACACACCTACAGACACACACCTACACACCCCTACAGACACACACCTGCACACACATACAGACATATCCATATAATACACATATACATATCCATTTAATATACGAATGTGTAGACAAAAGTCAACAAAGAGCCAAGCTAATTCAAGATGTAACTCTAAATGGAAGCAAGTGGCCAGTAACCAACGAGAGTCTTGTAAAACACCACATAAAAGCATTCTGTAAATACATAAATTCAATTAACCTATAAAGATATGTAAATATGTATAACTTGTGAAATCAACTGCTAAAAGATCTAATGTAATATTAACATGTAAATATGTACAATTTGTAAAATCAAATGTTGGAAAAATGTAATGTAATGCATGTAATACTACTATGTAGTGGGGCATGCTGATTGTTATCAATAAAGAAAAAAAAAAAAAAAACACATACAGACACCTACACACCTACACACACCTACACACCTACAGACACACACCTACACACACCTACAGACACACACCTACACACACCTACAGACACACTCCTACACACACCTACACATACCTACACACACACCTACACACACACCTACACACACCTACACACACCTACACACACCTACACATTAATATAAATTTCACTTTTCTGGAAGGTAATTCTATTCTTGTTAACCAATCTGTTTCTTAAGAAATTATTCGAGACACAAAAATATGTTCATTCTTTATATATTTAATTCTGATTATTTAAACTTCAAACAAGATATATAACAGGCCAGGTACTAGTCTCATTTAAACTTAAATGTCGCTATTTTGCATTGTTACATTATTATAAACTTTCAAATAAAATTTTTTGTTTAACCGTCTGTATACTCTTATGCAATATGACACATCTTCCACATCTAATATTTAAAATCTGTTACACTATAGTTTACCTTAAACATAAGTAGGTAAATGTTTCGGCATTTTAATTTCATCTGTCATTAACAGTTGATATATAGGTGTTGCGGCTTTATTTGATTTCATAAAACATTGCTGAATTGCACAAAATATTTATTGCATTGTGAATCACACAACACTTGCAATAATTCGTTACGAAAATAAGATAGCTTGTGCACAGTGAATTTTGTGATTTTAAGAATTCAGTACAAGCTGAAATTGGAGCATCCAAAAAAAAAGACGTGCATAGATATCGCAATAATTTTATTTTTACATGAAAGCCTGTACCTTAATCTACTTTTCTACATAATTTCCGTGAATATTGAGGCACTTGTCATAACGTGGCACCAGTTTTTGAATACCCTGCTCATAAAATTCTGCCGCCTGACGTGTTAACCACTGTATCACAACTGTTTTGACTTCGTTATCGTCTTGAAGACGCTGACCGCCCAGATGTTTCTTCAAGTGCAGGAACAAATGGTAGTCGCTGGGCGCCAGATCAGATCTGTATGGAGGATGATCTAGAGTTTCCCATTGAAAAGATTTGATGAGATCTTTGGTCCGGTTAGCCACATGTGGACGGGCATTGCCATGCAGCCAAACGATACCCTTACTCAACTTGCCACGTCTTTTGTTCTGGATTGCACACTGCAGATTGTTCAATGTCTCACAATAAGACGCTGCATTGATTGTCTCATTACGAGGCAGAAACTCCACTAGCAACACTCCTTTTCTGTCCCAAAAAACTGTGCACATGATTTTCCGGGCAGAAATTGTTTGCTTAAACTTCACTTTTGTGGGTGATGATGAATGTCGCCATTCCATGGATTGTTGTTTCGATTCTGGTGTGACGTAGGTCACCCATTTTTCGTCACCAGTAACAATTTGGTCTAAAAAATCGTCATCTTCATTGTGGTACCGCTCAAGGAAAGTCAATGCACTGCTTAAACGTTGGGTTTTGTGCAAATCCGTCAACATTTTCGGAACCCAACGTGAACATAATTTCCGGTACTTCAAGTTCTCGGTCACAATGCGATACAAAACACTACGAGAATATTGAGGAAAATAGTCGCACAATGATGAAATTGTAAAGCGTCTCTTTTCTCTGACTTTTTCGTCCACCTTCTGCACCAAATCTTCAGTAACGACCGAAGGATGCACACTCCATTCTTTATTATGAACATTTGTACGGCCATCTTTAAATGCTCTCACCCATTTCCTTATCATTCCATCACTCATAATGTTTTGTACGTAAACTTCACAGATCTCACGATGAATATCGATCGGTTTTACGCCTTTAGCACTAAGAAATATTATAATAGCCCGTACTTCACAATCGGCGGGACTCACGATTGTCGGAGGCATCTTAAACACTCAGTAACCAGCGTATACAATGAAGAATCAGACTGTAATGGCATCAGTGCGTAGACAAGAGATGTAGGTAACCAGCGCGCATGCGCGGAACGCCGACCGTAGCGCTGCGGCGGCGGAATCGCAAAACGGTACTGACTTAAAAAGCATGCCTCATATCTTATATATATGTTAATTTGGAAGAGAAAATTGGGAAGAAATCACTTCAGCCTTAATTTAGGATACCTAACCGACTTTTGTTTGATTGAGGAATTTGAATATACATTATGTATTACATTGTAATACTGCTTTTAAGAAAAACAATCATTTGAAATGTGTTGACAGGCAATTAACTAATTTTAAAAGAGTATAGTTATTAGATTCTATGCTCTTAAGCTATAGAGGTTTAGGTTCAACGGGTTAATAATGCCACGATAGTACCAGTTTCTGAATTTTGATACGAACTCGATGACATCCACTTGCACTGCTTCCAAGTTGTCAAAATTTCTTCCATGTAGAAAAGGGTCATGGTTCGAAAAAGATGATAATCTTATGGTGCGAGGTCAGGGCTGTATGCCAGATGTGGTAACAGTTCAATTCCTCCTAACTCGTGATTTTGTCTATGGTTGTTCTTTTGCGATATATCTCTATTTGGGTTAACTAATCTTTGTGTATCTCCATCTCAAAGTGCATGAACTGGTTCCAGTTACTGAAAATAAAGATTCGCATGAATCGCCTACCCATTTGGAACAAGCTCCCAGTGAACCGCACCTGCAGAATTCCACCAGACACATAACATTACTTTGGGACCCAACTGATTTTAACATTATTTTGGCGGGTTGGCAGGGCTGAAGCCAATTTTTCATTACAAGTGACAATTCGGCTCAAAAATATATCATCCAGGGGCGGTTCCTCCATAAGGTTGTAGGTTTGTGCTACACCCACTGATTCTGAATGTACAACAGGTGCATTTTGCACATTAAAGCTGTACTTGTTTGCATTGTTTATGTACAAACATGTTTCAATTACGTTTATTGTCTGTAGCTGCCCATGACCGCAGAAGTCGAAATAAACAGAGGTTAGCTGTAGGAGTCACCAGGTTTGCAGCGAAGTGTTAACCTAAGATTTCGCCCAAATGTAGGCTCTCTGAGGGGGTTGCGGGAAGATGAAGAGATGGGAGGGGCTTCTTATACATTGCTTAAATGGAGGTTTATAAACGTAGCTCCTCCTACTCTTAGCAACGACTATAGCGTGACCTTCAGGCTTAGCTTCTGTGTGCTCTGCTTTTCGAATACAGGGAGAATTTAATTAAATGCGTGGAGGTTATTCAGAAGAGAGCTCTGTTAAACAACAACGCCACACTTGTTCAGGCTTCTGGGTTTATGGCCACTTTGAAAGATAATAATTTTGTATTCTGGCTGGCTTCCTTCTACAAGATCATGCCCCATGTGGACATTTTGTACAATCAGCTGCAGAAACGAGACTGCAATGCAACGTTTGCCATCGCCCAGCTAAACGCATTTGAAAGGGAAGTGCAAAAGGTAAGAAATAGCGTGGGTATCGAGGAACACGAAGAAACTGCAATTAAGAGGAGAAGAGTAGAAGATCATGATGTGAAAAGAAGAGAAGCTCTTGAAGTATGTGACATTCTTAGAGAAGCAAAGGACAGATTTAGCTTCACGGGGCATCTGGTAGCCTCAACTTTGTTTCATCAAGAAAATTTCTAAGACATTTCCAGGGGATTCCCTTAGAGAAACAGTAAGGTTCTATCCTTTTATCATTGGAACAAAAATTCGTAGAGAACTGACTGTAATTTACAGTGTAGAGGAATTTCGTGGAATGTCGGACGCTTTGTGTTTGATGGACTTCATCAAGGAAAACAATTTATGTGCTACATTCAGCGAATATGTCAAACTCCTCCGAGTACTGTTAACTATGCCAATGTCTACCGCTGAAGCAGAATGCTGTTTCTCAACTTTAAAAAGAGTAAAAACTTTCCTTAGGAACACAATGTCACAGGACCGATTGTCAGCATTAGCAATGCTTTCAATTGAGAGAGATTTTGTTATGAAGATCACCGACTTCAACGCAAAAGTTATCAATAGATTCGCCAGGTCTAAGGAGAGTAGAGCAGAGAATCTGTATAAATAGGTGAGTCATTACTACTCTGTATTTTATTTTTCATTTGTGCACCACCAATAAATTAACCCACCAGCAGCCACTGATATTATCCATGGAATTACGGATAACTTTACGGCAGATATCCACTCTACGTTCAGCCTTTTGGGATGTCAGTTCATAAGGTACAGATCTACAGCTTCTGTATGATTTTCCGAGTGTCCTAATGTGGCATTGCATGGCATCTTTTGATTCACCAAGTTCTTATGAAAGCTTACGTGTGCTATTTTGCAGATTTTCTCCCAAAACTCTATATTCCATATTTTAGATCTTCCAGAACGTGGTAAATCTTTAGTGTTTTCGTCTCCGTTGTTGAAACTTTGGAACCATCGTTGTGCTACTAACGAGACCATCTCCTTCCACTTCACATATTCTTCGAGCTGCAGCAACGGTTTTGTAATCTTGTTTCAAGTAGTGTTTTAGAAGTTCAAACTTTTTCTCAATTTTGTCATTGTTTATTAACAACTGAAGACTGATACATGCTTGCAATATACGCAGCACTAGCCATGGCATCCCGTAAATAGCATTTCTAAACTAAAGAAATCCAATAACTTTTTCAAAACGCCAAACTCAAAATACTGACATAACCTATTAGACAACCTAATACGAGGTACGTCCAGAAAGTAAGCTATGTTTGGCAATAACACTAAATTGTGTACAGATACAGAAAAATTATTTATTGCACAAAATTCTGCAACTCTTAAACTACTTTTCCACATAACTGCCGACTTTGCAGGCATTTGTCACAGCGAGGCACAAGCTTTTGTATACCTTCTTCATAGAAGTTTGCCGCCTGTGTCTTCAACCAGTTGGAAACATTTTCTTTCAGCTCTTCGTCATTGTTGAAGTGTTGACCACTAAGGAAGGACTTGAGATGCAAAAACAGATGAAAGTCGCTAGGAGCGAAGTCAGGGCTGTACGGGGTGTTGGTCAAACACATCCCAGCCAAATCCCTGTAAGATGTTTTCGTTGCATTTGCAGTGTGTGGTCGTGCGTTGTCGTGAAGGAACACAACACCTTTTGAAATCGCAAATTTGCCGGTAAATTTCAATTGCTTTTACTTTCCTAGAGTTCAGAAAACTAATCACAGATCTGATTTCACAATCGGCGGGATTTTCAAGCAACACCGACATTGTAAACAAGCACAACAAAGCGTACGTGGCTTGACAGCGATCTCACAATGGCGCACCTTTCTTCTGCTTGATACAGAGCGTCTACCGCGCATCTGCGGAACTGCGATCGCAGCGGAGATAAATTGAAACACAACTTACTTATTTGACGCCCCTTTAATAATCTCTTCCTTAAACATATATAGAACATGCCTGGTGGAATTCAAACCACGGAGGTCCCATTCAGCCTAGACTTCCACTTCATTGCATCCCTCTGTTCCATTGACAACTGATGATAAAGGTATTGTTTCTGAATAAAGCTTTCAAATGAAATTGTTTCAGGGTTAAAGGAACATTCCTGCTACAAACTATGAAACTGAAAAGAAACATTTTGCTTAGAGATTAAGTGACTTAAGTAAACATTCGATCTTTCGTTTCCGGAATACGCATCTGACGTCACTGCAGTGTTGCGTGCACGCATTAGAATTACTGCAGGCAATAAACAGTGATTACTACCGGTACCGCAGTGTTATAAAACTGGTTCAGCTCACTAAGCCCTGTTTACAAAAGTATATTTCCTTTCTATTAAAAAAATAAGTCTTTTTATTTTCCATTCCACATAGTGCAAGTAGAGGAACTTCGTGTTCCGGTCAAAAATTTTATACTAATATTTCACCGGAAATACATGTTGTGGGACCCCTTAGTCGAAAAAAATTAATTTGATAAAAGAAAAATATAAGTGTAAAATGAAATGAAATGTGTAGTTTAACGCCCTCTTTCATTACATACGACACCGCAGTTGGTGACACTGATGATGCACGAGATGGGGATGAAGTACCTGTAGAACGAGATGACGGAGGAAATCCGCCCCAGCACCGTGCTGTCCACCACAAATCTCATTTGGTGGTCACCTGGGATGGAACCTGGGCCGTCTTGGTGAAAGTCGAGCAGTCTAACTACTCGGCAAGCCGCAAAGTGTCTCCCTAATCTCCCACAGTTTTGAAATAAAGCCAGAGCGGTATGAAAGCGTATATTGTGAATGCAGCGATAGTGCATGTTTCCGATGTTTTGCGGCAGCGCCGTTGCTCAATGGTTAGACCGCTTGGCTCTCACCAAGGCGACTCGGGTTCGATCCCAGGCGACTGCAAAATGAGATTTGTGGTGGACAACACGGCACTGGGGCGGGTTTTCTCCGGTACCTCCGGTTTCCCCCGCCATCTCATTCCACCGGTGCTCCATCTTCATCTCATGTATCATCAGTGTCATCGCCTGCGGTGCCGTATGTAGTAAAAGTGGACGTTAAACACTACACACATTTCCGATGTTTTGTGAATTGAACTTGTTTCTGGTGGCCGCTCATTTTTTGTCAATTTGCCAAAATGACATCCCCACTTCAGTAGATTCACTGGCATGAAAAAGAATTATTGTATACAAAATTTCGACACATCGGTAGCACTGATATAATCTGGGAAATAGACTTCATCTGTAAATCTGTCCAAATTCCACTTTGTCCGACACAAACTTACAATCAGTTCACTGGGAGACATCCCCGGTACCTTGGTGGCAGGCGAGCAGTTTAACCACTCAGCCACGTTATGCAGTAACAACATACCACAAAGGAAGAATTCCTAAGTCCTTTTACTGACTTTGTTGCGTGAGCTGTGTTGAGTTGCCCCTCAGTTTGGCTCCAATTATGTGACAGGGGTTCGACTCCTTGGGTCGCCAGCCTCGCCAGTGATAATTTGAAAATATCGATGTCCTCGGCTACTCTCGGAGTTATCCTAACATTCACGAATATAGGATTTGTGGCAAGGATCTCTTGATTCAGGGCGTTTTGGGTGGATCAATTAAGATACTTATAAAGAAACACAGGTTAATTCTCTTATGACGATCGGCTGTATTTCAATTGCTCTCGAAATACATGTTAATTAAACGAACTCTGAATGGTAGGCTTCGCGCTGGCGTGGTTGTACTCCCGTGTCTATAACGGATTGGCACCCAGCTACTAACTACCCTTTAATTGAACGCGATTTCTTTAGTTTACTCGTCCGTTCAGTTTGTCCAACAGTAGCCAAAAAACCTTAATGAACGCGATTTCTGTCCGGGTGCTTTCGCACGACGGTTTAGACTGGGCCTAGACACCAACTGCTTTAATGAACGCGATTTCTGTCCGGGTGCAGTCGCACGACGATTTAGACTGGGTCTTAGCCACCGACTGACTTTAATGAACGCGATTTCTGTCCATGTGCCTTCGCACGACGGTTTAGACTGGACCTAGACACCAACTGCTTTAATGAACGCGATTTCTGTCCGGGTGCTGTCGCACGACGGTCTAGCTCGACCCCCAGCCGCCGACTGAACTTCAGATATATATTTGTTCCCAGATAGGTCATATAACACTTCGCTTCCCCCTTCAGTTCATTAGGCCCAAATGACCTTGCTGTCGACGGGCCCTAAAACACCACACACCCACACTTTAGTTCATTATTTTTAATTAGTTGGTCGGTAGAACACATATGGAGTCCCATTTACGAGAACCTCACTCTAGACCACCAAAGATGTCCCTTTCCTGTCAAAACTATGCTTGAAAATAAACACCGGGTGCGACCCTTAAAATTTATGGTTGCAGCTGGCCTTCCTAGGGGAGAAAAATCCTACCGATTCAGAGTCCGCAACAAACTTGACAATGCACACAAGATATTTGTTTCGATTCATGTATATATTCCTTTAACATTCAATTAATTTTGTATATATTACTTAACAGTTAATCAACTCTGGGAAGAGAGTACCGTTTCAACTTACAAGTCTACATATGTATTTTTGATTAAATGGATTATCTTAATTTTATTTTATGCATAGACTTCCAAAAAAAACATTTAATTAAAATCTAGATGATTCTCTTTAAAATACAATATTTTTCTTTCATAGTTAGCACAATATGTTTAAGGATTTTCCTATAAACTATACATACTGTAATAAACTAACTTTCCACTTTATTTCTGTTAGAAACTGTTCCTGCTGATACTTGACCTTGTAAAAGCTTGAGTAACGCTTAAGAATGGAGGAGGTCTTAGAGAATGTGGGGCAAAGTGTCTATCGGAGAGCGCCATAGTTTGGAGTACATCAAAGTTTCCGGTATAACCGCTGCAGGAATATTAGATAAGTTGAGTACAAGGAGAAGTTTTACTAGCTCCATTACTCTAGAGGAAGTGGTTCATGTCCCAATAAACTTGCATTTTGGTATCTTTATATTTATGCTGAATCTGATTTTTCCATCTGGTGAAAAGTAACGTGGTCTTTCTTCTCAGAGTATGATCTCTAATAATAGTCAAATATCGAATAGTAGCTGTTCATTTGAATTTTGAGCAGAAAGAAATATTACAGTTTTCATTATCTACTTCCATCATATCATTCAAAGATTATTGTTTCTCTATAAAATTATAAATGGTTTCAAGACTTCGTGGTTTGTAGTTGTTTGCATGCTTTTGAAAATATTAAACTGACAAATTACGGTGATGTCATTTATGTTCATAAAAAGAGTTTGAATAAACTAAGTGAATGATTATTAATACCTTATATGTACCTTCTCTATTCTTATTTAGTTTTCATGCAAAAATTAAAGTTAGGTTAAGGTCCTTCGAGTCCAAAAAGGCATAACAGTGCAATTCTGAAGTGAAATCTGATAGTTACGGGCTTGCAGATATGGTATCGGCTTAAGATTGTTTATATTTTAAAAAAAGTGAATCTTAATATGTTTAGAAAACTAAATTAAAAGTGACTAAATATAGATACATGCATGTTGAATTTTGGCGAAATGTGCACTTCAGTCCTCTTCATTTAAAAAAAGGAATGTTGTGTAATTTTGCATAACTGGTAATGTAGTGTCCCTAAAAAATTCAACTTTATTTTCTTAAAACAATTTATTTCATTGAACTTCCTGGCAGCATCAGACACTTCCAAAAGAATCAGTTACTTTTTGTTTGTCTTTTCAATGCTTTCTAGTTTTCCAAACTACTGTCACTACTCATTTTTCACGCAATATCGTGGAGAAAGTGCGGAATATACTCTTATATACTAGTTTGAAGCATTTTACTGATAACGAAATGTGCTTCCATACTGTTTATGCAAATTATTGTACATAACCTGAAATAGAAGAATTAGCTTTTACAGAAATAGTTCATAGAAGCTTTATACAAATGATCAATTAGGCTACAGGAGGGTTATTTGAATATGACACTTTAGATTTTAGCCTTTATTATTCTGTGTTATCATACAAATAATCAGATATGTGAAAACGCGGATATATTTCCACTCTATCCGTAGTTGTTACAACGTCTTGACGCCATGCCTCTGATAGTAATTCGTTCTTATTACGTTTTGATTAGCGACTGAAAAATCCCTGCACATTTGCAGTAATTTCTCACCAACCGTTCTTGATGGAAACTTCCTAGTCTCAGCTCCAATGGAAAGTTTGGCATTGTTGACTATAATCTACTTCAGATATTTTCTCAATAGAGCGTCATTTGTTTTGTTTACATTAACTTGAAAATTGTGTCTCAACAAGAACACGGAATTAATTCCTGAAAATATTCGTGCAATGATTTATTACACTTTCGATGTGAATTATCAAGACAAGGGAGTATCGATCAACTAACTTCCACATTTGGGTACGAAGCTCCATTCTTTGCCACTATAAAACGCTGGTATAACGAATTTAATTGAAGCCGCCGTTCGCTCAATCATGAACTTAGTCTAAAATCAGTTGATGTACCACAAACTAGAAATGCAAGATCATCATACAATATATTGTGAGGTTGAGGCAACCCTGAGCATGAGTTCTACCAGCATATATAGAATATTGCACGAATATTTAGCCGTGAAAAACGTTTGGTCTCTTTGGATCCCACATAATTTTATGCAACTCAAAAAGATGCTCGTGTCGATAGTTGTACAAAAATTCTCAAGAAATAGAATGATGGTGCCTCAAAATACGTATATAAGATTGTAACAGATGATGAATCATAGATCTATGCGCCGAGCCGGAACGTAAAGAGCAGTCAACTATACCGGCCTCGATAGCGTGAATGGTAGCGTGTCTGCCTCAAGTTCGAGAGGTCCCAAGATCGAATATCGGCCAGGGTGAGTTAAGTGGATAAGGTTTTTTTCCGGAGTTTTCCCTTATCCTGAAAGACGAATGTCGGGTAACCCTAAGCTCTATGGACCATGGGCTAATTTGAGCATCATTTCATCCATTCCCTCATCGTCCGATATGACTTAACGTTGGAGGATGTAAACTGCAAGAAAGAAGTACTCGACTGTATAGGTGCTTCAAGAGAAGCAAATCCAATGGAAGTTGTTCGCACTCAAAGTAAATTGTCGCCTGTATTTTTTAAACAAAACAGGTCAAGTGACTACAGTGCCTTTAGAGGAACGTAAAATAGCCAATGCCGAAGAGTACATAATTTTCTTTTCCCTGGAAGTCTTGGGTAAAGTAAGGAAACCCAAGAAGAACCTTAGGATCGCTCGTCATCAAGACAATGTGAGCTCACACACATCTCATCTAAGAACAGAGCATTTAATGGCTCAAAAAATCGAATTGATGGCTCATCCACCATAAAATCCTGATTCGACACCCGATGACTGCTTTTTGTTACCAAACGTCAAGAATAAATTGCGTGGACAACGACTTTCGTCGACAGAAGAAGCCGTTGATGCCTTCAAAAATCATGTTTTGAAGGTGTCTTAAGAAAACTAGAGTAAATGATTTACCAAATGGTTCAAACCAATGCAAAAGTGTATTGATCATAAACGATAATATTTTTAAAAACAGCAATGCATATTTTAATCAGTAATTACTTTGTTTTAATTATTAACTGAAGATAAAAATAGTGTCCCTCGTACTGTATAATAACGTTCGAAAGGGTGGCACACTGATCACATCCCAAGGATATTTTTGGGTCTTCTTGTAATCTCCTGTGCGAACGCACGCAAAGGATAAGCCATAAAAGTATTTTTGTGATGTTACAACTGGCTTCGAGCACACAGACACTAAGTTTTAAACATATTAACTGTGATATTTTGTGTAGCATTTCATTAAAAAATTATAAACCTGTCTTAGGGTTGCATTCATTTGTTTGAGCGAACTTGCTGTTCACGAGGATATATTGTGTAAGCAACTTTAACGAGAGTAAAAAGTAAGAATGTCTTAGTTTGCAAGAAAATAAAATATTGCTTCTAATATATAAGGTTTATTAAATATGATCGATCGTCTTTTGCCTAGACCGTCAGTGATTGTTTCCTTGATTGGCATGAAAGTGTGTGATATTGTCTACACAACTGACCACAAAGAGTATAAATTAAATGAAATGTGTAGTGTTTAACGCCCGCTTTTACTACATACGACACCGCAGGCGGTGACACTGATGATACATGAGATGAAGATGGAGCACCGGTGGAATGAGATGGTGGGGGAAGCCGGTGGTCCCAGAGAAAACTCGCCCCAGCGCCGTGTTGTCCACCACAAATCTCACTTTGCGGTCGCCTTGGATCGAACCCGGGCCGCCTTGGTGAGAGCCAAGCGGTCTAACCACTGAGCCACGGCGTGGCCACAAAGAGTATAGGTGCATTGTTCTGACGCCAGATAGTGTACTCGTTATCCACAGGTCTTGTGATGGAATCTATGTGCCGAGGTTCCCGTGTATCAGTGTCGTAGCTCGAAGTTAGGCTTCTTCCCTTCTGCGGTGTTCATGGCTGGAGTTGCAAAGAAACTCCTATGTTTGCTGCTTTTTCTCCCCTTATTCAGATGTATTCTTCATACGCCGGTGTAACTTGAAGCCCGTAGCTCTGTCTTATCTATTTTATAAAGTAGTCTGTGTTCGCCAAACTAATTCAGCCTCCAGGGACGGGCCGCAGAAGTCCTGAACGCGGTCCAGACAGCGGCGGCGTCCAAGGACATCTGGGAGGCCCTGGAGAACCGGTTCCGAAACCATCACGTAACCACAGCCTACCGAAGCCAATTGAAGTGTAGGATGCAGCAGCCAGGGGTGACGCTGCAGGAGTTCGCCCTGGCAATCGAGCAGCTGGCCAGCAAAACCTTGGTCAACCTCCCACCCGAGTTCGCATCCCGGGATGCCACCTACACGTTCATTGACGGGGTACGAGACGTCGAGATACGTCAGCGCCTAATGCTCGGCGACTACAAAACCATATTCAAAGTTTGGAGATATTCCCCTTGAAACGGCCTAAGATTGAATAAACTGTTGAAAATATTAACATTGGCACAGAACATAATTTCATAAAAGAAATGAACTAAAAGCATACTATTCAAAACTAATTTTATAATACTAATCAAGGCTTCGCTGGTGATCAGCCGTGTCAGGTTTATGAAGGTCGAGCTTTCAGCCATTGTAGACTCCATGGCCTTCTTCATGATCATTCGTAAAAGCTTCAATTCTTACAATTTTACAATATACTCTTGAGCCTATAACATTCCAAACTTATAGATAGATTCTTACTTATTCAATAATAAAGATTATTAAGTAAAATGACCATTACTTCAATGAAGATAAAGGATCAAAGGTGGAACTATACAAGCAATTAAAAATAAATATATAAATAAAGCGTTAAATAGTTATGAAAAGTAGGGCAGTGTCCTAATATAATTCTAGGGGAAAGAAAGGGTTTGTTTATTCATCTAACACATCTACCAGTATTAGATGAACAAGCTTTCCTAAATGGTTGCTTAATTTTATTTATTTCTTTTAAATTATAACTTGATACGGGTGTTTTAAAGCCAATGGTATTTACTTCGTCTGGAGATTAAAATATAAATTGAATTTTAGAACGAAAAGGTCTGAATTGTTATACTTTTCTACCTTTACAAGATGCCACGTAATTTAAATACATTAAATTGTCATTTAATCTTCGGCTACAGCCCATTTAAATTGCTATCAACATCTCTTCTACAGCTACGAGAGTTTATTGTTCCTTATATAGAAAAGGACATTCTTCCGACATAATTTATTCCAGCTTTTGTCTTTCTTGTTTTCTTGCACAAGAAATTTCCTGTCCTTCAGTCATTATTCCTCTTTTCTTTCCTAGAGCATTTCTCTGTTTGTAATTACTGCACAGAGACATTCTTTTTTTCTCTCTGATGAGTTCTACATTCACTTTTTAGACAATTAATACTTGCAGAACTTTTAGTGCTTAGAACGTCCTTATTAAGAAACTTCTGACAAATGAAAATAGAATATCAAGAAATGTATAAATTATTTGCTACCGAAGTTGATTATCATAGAAACTGTGACATAGTTACGTCTAAACATAGGATATTAATGAATGTTATATATCTTTCTCAAAAAGAATAAATAAGGCGAAAACCAAGTGTATTAATGTCGGTTAAAGCCTGCTTAAGTTTTTCTGGTTACTCAAATCATATCTGCCTTTCACTGTGAAAAAAGAAGGTAGTAGTAGTTTTTATCTTATCAGATTGGTAGTAATGCTCATTCGTTCCTCTTCTTAATACGAAAATCATCCATAAAATCAGGTACTAATAAAAATATACACAAAATAACCTAATCTCCAGCTATTTTACATTATTAAACGTTCATACATTATAATTAAATTTATTTTCTTGTTTCCATAAAGAAATAATATTAGTTTAAGTTAAAATGCTGAGTTGAAACATACTAAAATCGAATGGATGAATTAATAAATTTCAGTACATTAGTAAATGTATAAGATTACAGGAGGGTCGGCTGATAAGTCCTGCCTGTTTGACAGTCGGCATTACAAGCTCTAGACTAGCTTGTATCCATAGTTACAAGTCAATAGCCTGTTTAATTTTTGGATGATAGCATTTTAAACAATATTTGAAAAACGAGCAGTGATGAAATACCTCATTTGAAAGGCTTAACACCTAAAGAAATTAAGGAGGAAATGGACATTGACATAAGACTCTGTCCCTTCATATACAATGATTAAAAGGTTGGTTTCAGAGTTTAAAATGGGACGTACGAGTACTAGTGATGAGCCTCGCTCTGGACGCTCCGTCATCGAAAAAGTTCATCGTTTAGTACTGGAAGACCGCAGATTAAAGTTGTTTGAGATGGCAGCGGCAGTAAACATATCAAAAGAACGTGCAGGTAATATTCTAAGTAATGTTTTGGCCTTTCACAAGGGCTATGCAAGATGTCTGTTACGTTTTTTGACACCTCATCAAAAGTTGCAAAGAAAAACAGTTTCTTTTAAGAATTTGGAGTTGTACCGTAAAAATCCCAGTGAATATTTGAGACGGCTTAGTACCATGGATGAAACTTGGATACATTACTAACCTCCAGAAAGTAAATCACGATTAAAACAGTGGATTGCTCCAGGTGAACCAATTCCAAAAATGTTACAGTCAATTTTAGAGTTAACAAGGTTATGGCGTTTTCTGCGATGCAAAAGGAATTATTTTTATTGATTACTTTGGAAAGGGTAGAAGTATCACTGGTGACTACTATGCAAGCTTACTGCAACGTTTGAGTGATAATGTAAAAAGAAAAGAACCACATTTGGCAAAGAAAAGGGTCTTCTTTCTTCACGACAATGCTGCGGTCCATCATTCAGTCATTACAATGGAACAAAGTGTGCTAATAATGAAATTCGAATTGCTTGAAAATCCACCAAATTCGCCAGATCTAGCATCCAATGAACCTCAAAAATTTTCTTCGATGACGAAGATTTCACAGCAACCAGGAGAGCATTGATATGGTAAACAGCTATATTGAGAACCTTGAAAAGTCGCCTACAGAGATGGTTTAGTTAAATTAGAAGAGCGATGTGACAAATATATTAGACTTTCTGAGGATTATGTTGAGAAATAAAGAAAAATGCTCATATTTCTCTATGGCTCTGACATTGCACACGATACAAAAATAATGAATTAAGATATATAAATCCTGTACATTAATTAAATTGAGATAAGCATACGAGCATACATCATTTACTTTCATTTTTTTAATTTTATTGGGCCCCTGAGCTTGGTTAAGTAATGAACTAGGAACTGACACTAAAGGCTTTCTGTAACATTGAAAGCATTTTAAACAAGACAAGTGTAAAGGTTTCACGAAAATGGAGGATGTTGAAAGCCGAGCAGTTATTAAGTACTTCCAATTGAAAGACTTAACGCTTAAAGAAATCAAAGAGCAAATGGAGAATTCATTGAAAGACTCTGCTCTAAAACTAATACGCTGCAAAAATGGCAACCAAATATTAATATATCGATATATAGTACAGTAACACATGAACATCACAGTAATGTATTAATGACTATAATTATTACTGGTAGCGGAATGTTAAGGAGGCTTTGACTATTACCTCCGAGAGGAGCACGCGTAATTGTGATGCTGAATTTCAGTTCAGCTCCTCTTGGAAACCGGCCTTAAAATGGAAATCAGTTGGCTTAAGAAGTACAGATCTATACAGCTTGATCATCAAGTTAAGCAGCTCTTTTCGTTGACCCAATTCTTCTTCACTCTCGCCATCTCCTGACCCGCCATTTAATTTACTGAAAACGGTGTTTTGTTCGATGATGCGAGTATTGATAGTGTGTTGCTTCTGTGTTATATCTATTTAGTGGTTATAAAATGTAATAAATATCCTAATGATGGGAGAGATGTAGCTCCCGAAACGTGGATTTCGAATCGTCTTTTCTCTTGGCTTGTTTCCCGAAAAGATCTCCAACATATTCGTCGCCAGGAAAGCTTCAGGACTTATTTTAATAATTACTAATCCACGGAATAAGCTAATACAACCGTATTAAATAATTCTAAGACTTTAAACCGTGAATAATTCCATTTTCCCGTTCAAAATTATACCTATTTTTAATTAAGTGCAAAAGAGGTTCCAGGACAGAAGTTACAGTTTCTAAGATCAGTAAGACAGTTACGATGTTCAACCGTTCTTGACAGTGATCCTCAAGCTTTGTTGCATAGTTCTTTTTATGTCAGAAAAGCATGTCATGATAGAAGTATATCTCGTAAAGAACGATATTCCTTCTCTTTTTAGGCAATAACGTACTAATGTTGCTCTTTTAACCCTGGCGAAATATCGCAATGAAATTAATAACTATGCGATGGGTTACCTTAAGATGTGTACAAATATTGCCAGTATAACTATTGCAGTATATCTATTTAAACCGGAAGTAGATTTGTATTCCTTGAACCTATAGAGCTTTACAGCATTTTCTTCATCCCTTACTAAGCGCCGATGATTACAATGTCCGTTAATGATCACTTGGGTTTGTTTCATATTTACCGCAAGGCCTACTGCTACAAAACATAAGACTGTGAAAAACCGGAATGAATGTCTGTATACATGGTGCCTAGAAATGAGGTTATCTTATTGAATAGTCTCTTTGTTTAAGGAAAAAGTTGATATTTCTGTAATTTGGAACACCTTTCTTTAAAAGATATGTTAAATATTCTTATTTTCTTAAGACTTATCGTTTGTTTTTTATTTATTATGCTTTATTTTTAAACTATTATAACAACTAAAAATGATAACGAAAATATTAAAACACAAAATGAACATTTCGACTAGGTAGAATTAAAGGTATATAAATGTATGTATTTAAATTTAACGAAAACCCAAAATCATTTAAATAACACCCCATTAATCCGTATTTTGCGAATATTTTAATTATTATTTAATTAATATACTAAGATTTTTTATATCGAAGGGAAGATAGGACGTCCGAGGACCAGGTTAAGAGATTAATTTACGTATATACACCTTTTGGTGCTGAAAGGGATAATAACCCTTGTAATACAAGAAATTGTTAAATGTAATATTCATTAATACAAGCAAAAATGAGTGCTAATAATACATGGAATAGTTACACTTACTACAGAGGTCTGAGGTAAGGTTTTCTGTCAGAAGTAACATCAGAAGTTAAGTGTACAAATCAGAAGAAAACTAAACATATTACATTTTTGTGTCAACTGAGTTATTTTATCATCTCAAGAAGCACTAAATAACAAGAAGGGAATATGGTATCAGGTTTATGTAGTGAAAACGGAATTTTAATGGCTCAAGTTTGGTTTTATTACAGTTCATGCCTAAGCGATCTCGAATAACATGCAAGTTAGAGCATTAATATGACAGAAAGATTTACGACTCTCTCCCATTAAATCCTTTAACAAGATCCGTGTTCATTGAGACATTATACTAACCACCTAAGTGTAAGTAAAGCAGCAGTGTTTCAAAATGACTCACAGCACCGCGTTCATTATATCCACTTCATTACACTCATCAATTATATAATTAGTGTATTCCACAAAGAAGTCGGGTTTTGTAACCAATCCAATTGGACAAAATTCCTATTTTAAGGGTCCTCGTTTTACATTTATTTCAAATTTGAAATTTTTAAATTTTTATTATGTTTATTTTGTCTCTAACTATGCAAATTTAATTACTACGTATTATACTATAATTATATATTTATGATTCCACAGGCTGGATGAAGTTATTTAGAAATGCTAATTACGTTAGAGGCAGAAACACAAAAATTGCAGGAATTTAAAACAACTAGTATTTAAAATTGGGTTTCTTTCAAATAATAAGAATAGTGATCACTGAATTTTTAAAGATCATATTTTAATAACCATTCACATTTTTCTGAATGTAGCATATTTATAACATGTACGATAGCCTTTTTCCCACAATAAATGCAGAGATATTCATTTGGAATTGTTTATTTCATAAAATTATTTAGAGGGAGCAATATTTCCATTTTTTGTCATTCTGTTAAAATGGAAATTAATTTTTCTTTCACACTAGCCGTGTGTAGAACGCACTATGAAAGGGTAGAGCCAGACTGAAAAATTCAATGCCATAGCCGGGATTTCAACCACGGATCTTCTGGTCTCCATTCAGCAGCTCTAAACCACCGAGCTACCATGGCCAACATGCCAACATGACATTAAATTCAGTCAGGATCTACTCTTTCATATTGCGTTCTACACACGGCTAGTGTGAAGCAATATATTTCTATTAATTGTACCTAATAGTGGTCCGAACTATAAAGCCCGGGCCTTGAAGTACTTACAGCATAGTAAATCGCCATTAAGGTAGCTGTCTCATGTGTTTACGAGAACTCCAAAGGTTTACCGGGAAAAACACAAGTCTGTTGGAGACTTTAATGTCATATTGGCACGTTGGCCATGGTAGCTCGATGGTTTATAGCGGCTGGACGGAGACCAGAAGTTCCCTGGTTCAAATCCCGGCTGTGGCATTGAACTTTTCAGTCTGGCCGTACTCTTTCATTCTATTAAAACGTATTCGGGTAGTGTGTTATTTTATCTTTTAAACCGACAATCTCCATTATTGTTTGAAACAACTGTCAAAATATTCAGGTAAATTGACAGTAATTAGGACCTTGCATTTGTGTTTCTAGCCAGCACTTTTTATATAAATACGTCGCCTAATAACTGGTTGGTCACATAACATTGCAGAAATGTTCAAATTATCTGGGAGTTTACTAAGCTTAGTTTTCTCGAATGTTTGTCAAAAACACAAACATACATGATCACATGGCATTACCATTTAAGTCACTCTGTGTAACTCACACCAAACAAATTCAAGTTAGGTTATAGTTATACGAAGATATTCAGATGTATATTTTCTTTTATTGTGTTTAATACTCTTTTTATAGCATGTATTATCTCAAGCTCGTGATAAAATTAAGTGATAACTGTGAAAGTAAATAAATCCAATCGCAGGTCCATGTTGTATCCCCAGCATCCGATACACGGGAGCAGTATTGTTTTGTACAGAAAGCGCCTACACGATCTGTATATGTAGTCCCGCATAGCTCTTGTGTAAGAGAAGTTGCCAAGCAACATGTGCATCAGGCGCACTAAATAAATTTGGACATTGGAAGAGCGTTCGGGCTACTTGCGATTGTTCTTTTATGCAAATATAACATTTTTTTCGACTGATAATTCTGTGACTTACAAACGTTGTCAATAACGATTGAGCCAGTTATATCACGAGTATCAATATATTCACTGAATCCCGCTTCATCCAATTGTTTCACATAACTTGTCGTTTACTATATATGAGCATTGATACACTCCTATTAATGTTTGAGGTCTCTCCAAAATAGGCTGCTACACAATATGAGTTTGTTAAGGTTCTATATGCTTATTTGAAATAGAAGAGAATAAAATTACGGGATTTGGTTAACTTCAATATGCATATAAAAATTAATAGCCCATTGGAAGAAGAGAACAAAGCCCAATAAACAATAAAAATCTATATGAGGGGTACTTACAGTAGTTCAGAGGTTCCGTAGCTCTGTCGGTAGAGCACCTGTCTGCCGTCCTGGGTTTGATTTCCAGCGGTGGGGGTGGGGATTTCTCTCCGACCAAGATAATTCCTCATCTTACCCAGAGTCTGCAACTTTGAATGAGAATGCGAATGTGTTCGTGATCTAATGATGCAAACCCAACGAATACGAGTTAACACTTACGATATGTTCCAAAGGAGAACGGCCGCCGATGTGACAAATGGAGCTAAAGGTGGGGTATGAATGGAAGAAATAAAAAGAATAGTTTAGGATACTTTTTCTTCCTCTCTGTTCTACTTTTAGTATTACGTACTATAGGTTGGAGAAGTTTTGGTACAGCCGAAACGTTTGATTTCTATATTTGAATGTTGAGGCCTCTGATCCAAAATTAGCATCTTTAAAAACATTTCCATGTGTGTGAGTGAGTGTGCGTGCATGCGTGCGTGTGGTTGCGTGTTCGGGTGGTAAATGTATTTCCAAGATATGACTTGTTATTGGTTTGAATTCTCCAGTAACTATAGTTTTCTTAAGTGGAAGCTCTTATTATACTTTTCTTTCTTTCTTTCTTTCTTTCTTTCTTTCTTTCTTTCTTTCTTTCTTTCTTTCTTTCTTTCTTTCTTCCTTTCTTTCTTTCTTTCTTCGCCCTGCAAGAAGAAAAGAATGTTAAAGCTGTCACTAGTAATGAGCCTCCAACAAAATCTTATTTTAGAGTTAGTTCTTGTTACCGTGACAAAATACCAATGGCAAATTGTCACAAGTTGTAAAGTTAATTTCACTATAAAATGTATAGTAGCTACGGTATTTATTTGTACCTGAAGGGACTCGAAGTGTAACTGAGCCAGATTGTTCGAGAATACTTCAGAAGATATTTTCAATGATTATAAATTGCTGAAAATTCCATTAAAATTCATTCATTGTGCTAACTGGAAAGCTCACAGCTACCTCCGCATGTAAAACTGAATGGTTCTGCACCTACACATCATCTGGTGTAGCGAGGCGTTACAAACACCAATTGTGTAATACGAGTGCTTTTAGAACAACACAGGTGTACAAATGAGATTAGTGAAATAAAATCTCGGATGAGCCCGAGGTGTGATTTCTCCACATCTCATTCCAACCGAGATACAAAATGTCTCTCAGTAATAAAACACAAGCTAATCGTGTTAGGTTGGATACATTTTATATTACCGTTATGTTAAAAAGAACAATATAGTCAGAATGTGTAACACTCACATTCGGGAGGTCACGAGTTTCATTCCGGTCCAGTGACAACGCTGATCGTTACGTGATTTCTCTTCAACAGTGCGATCCATATAAGCCTGAACAATTTCAGTAGGCCATAACTTTTGAACTAATAATAAGACACACGTAAAACTTTGGGAGAGTATAATATACAATTGGGAGATCACATTACACTATTTACATCTCAGAGAAAATGTTGTAGTGTCCTCCACCAGTATCTATGCATGTTTGTACTCGTCTCACCATATTCTCTGAAGTTTTACGGAGAGTATCTGCCAGTGTTACTTATTTCGGTTCAAATGGATCCCTTGAGAACAGTTGTCCATGCCCTATTCTTGTACACTCTATTTTTAGATACTCCCACAAGAAAAAAATCAGTGAGGTTATATCAGGGGATCTGGGGGGCCACAGACATTTTGAGATTATTCGATTACCCAAGAAACTGGTTACAAGTTTCATGGTGTCATTAGATATTTGGCACGTTGCTCCATCTTGCTGGAAATAACCTTCTCTCAATTCGATATCATTTCCGTAAAACTTAGAGAATATAATGAGATGAGTGCAAACATGTATAGATGCTGGTGGAGGACACTTCCAACATTTTCTCTTATATGTAAATAGTTTACTGTAATCTCCCAATTGTGTATTATATTCTCCCAAAGCTACACGTGTGTCCTATTATTAGTTCAGAAGTTATGACCTATTGAAGTGGTTCAGGTTTATATGGACCACGCTATAGTATGACTTCCCTCGATAATTTCCGTTCCATTACGTTTTCCTTTTTATCTTTGAGATATGCGACAATTTTTCGTGGCCTATGGCCATGCTGGACAGATGGTGCGGAGGGTTGCTTAAGGTAAATAGTACTCCGCGAGAACACCAGAGCAGGGAAGGGAATAAAACACTAAAATTGTGAATTTATTCTCCCTCTTGTCCCTCTGGACACAAGTAGATTGAACCTATTAAACCGGCTATGTCGCGTGGCGTCTTGTCATTGCAGTGGTGGCTTCCTCATGCAACTTGAGCAAACGATGAAAGTTTGATCCGGACTGGAGAACAAGTATTTTGTAAAGCACTGTGTTTGATATGGCCTACTAATATTGAATTCATTATGAACTTCTTCCTAAGGAGACATGTGCTGAAGCCTATAGCAAAGACAACGTGTAGGGGTAGTATTCAATGAGTCAAATAAGCCACTTTGAATAAAATTATGTCTTTCTATGTTAAAAGTGAAAATTTAATTAAGCTCATGCACTGTTTCAAAACTTTTTTACAATCTGAGACTCCCAATATTTTAATTTATCATAATAATGCTATTTACTATGGCCAAGCAGAAACAAAATGCTGCAAGGAATGTTTTAATTTGAGGAAAGAAGTTCGCGTTTTTCTACAGCTAAAGAGATGGGAACTTAAAGATATATAAGGGGCGCCCAGAAAGTAAGTTCTGTTTCAATTTATCTCAGCTGCAGCGCTGCGATCGCAGTTACGCACATGCGCGGTAGACGCTCTGTATCAAGGAGAAGAAACGTGTGCCATTGTGACATCGCTGTCAGCCGCGTACGCTTTGTTCTGCTTGTTTACAATGTCGGTGTTGATTGAAAATCCCGCCGATTGTGAAATCGGATCTGAGATTCGTTTTCTGAATGCTAGGAAAGTGAAACCAATTGAAATATATCCGTAAATTTGCGATGTCAAAAGAGGTTGTGTTTCTTCACGACAACGCACGAACACACACTGCAAATGCGACGAAAAGCCTCCTACAGGGATTTGGCTGGGACGTGTTTGACCACGCCCCGTACAGCCCTGACCTCGCTCCTAGCGACTATTATGTGTTTTTGCATCTGAAATCTTTCCTTGGTGGTCAACACTTCAACAATGACGAAGAGCTGAAATAAAATGTTTCCAACTGGTTGAAGACACAGACGGCAAACTTCTTTGAAGAAGGTATACAAAAACTTGTGCCACGCTATGAAAAATGCCTGCAAAATTTCGGTAGTTATGTGGATAGTAGTTTAAGAGTTGTTGAATATTGTGCAATAAATAATATTTGTGTATTCGTAGACAATTTAATTTTATTACCAAACATCTTCAATGTCTTCCATCTGGTTTTCAGCCGGAAATTGAGACATTACCAACCGTGGATACCAACCTGTAACTTAAGGGAGTATCATTATGACTACGCTTTCGTCTAAAACTTGTGTGTTTGTAAATATTTTCATACACTTTTCAGATAAGCAGTGACGTTTATTTTTAACAATAGAGTATAGAGTATAGAGTACGGAATTTCCTATATGTAAACACGCAGATATTCGTCGTCCTCCAACCGCTGTTGTATCATGACCACTTCAAGCCCGACCTGGTGGTGAATATAACCAGTGTATCAATACTACCTTCAAATACGAGGACGAAAATTCCCTGTCGAAGGTGGAGATGGAAGAATCGAGAAGAGTTCAAAGCCCACATTCGAAAGATATCCATGGTTTTGACTCTGTGGTTCAGTTACTGGTATTTTCATAAATGTTTTATCACACAAAAATGCAAATCTGGTCAAAGATGATTTATGTCAAATACATGTGAACTTAACACATACTTTTACGTTAGATTTTATTTTAGGTTTAACTGTCCTCTTGAAATATTACGAAAACTCATTGTTACATGGAATTGTAAAGAGCAAAGGGACAAACAAGGCAATTTGTAACACCGAATTCGGGGACCTATTCCTTCATAACATAGCTATCACAGGAATTTTAGAAATAAAATGAAAATTATATATCATAATGTATTTTCCCTATGTCCCTAATTAATGATTTGATAACTACTGTCAAGAACAATTAGTGAAAGTTTTCGCTGGACGATTCCACCCTTAGGCGCAACGTTTAAGAAATGGCTTGGAGGTCATACTCGGGGTTTTTTTTTTTTTTTTTTTTTTTTTTTTTTGTAATTTACGTCCTCCAACGTTGTCATATCGGACGATGAATGGAATGTATAAAATGATGCTCAAATGAGTCCGGGGTCCATGGAGCTTAGAGTTACGTGACATTTGTCTTACGGGATAAGGGAAAACCCCGGAAAAACCTTATCCAGGTAACTCACCCTGACCGATATTCGAACTCGGGACCTCTTGAACGTGAGGCAGATATGTTACCACCACGCTACCAAAGCGGGCATACTCGTTTAGGATTAGGATTTCACGACGGAGGGGATTCGGTACGTAGGCCATCAGGCTGGGCCCATTGTTCCTATGCCCTCAAGTGCGGCACTCCCGGGATGAAGGATGAAGTGAAGGAGACGGAGGGCGGCCGACCCAAGGAGCCACGGCAGTACAGAGTGCAGGTTCCCAACAGTTTACTTGGATAAAGACTTCCCGCGACAGCGCAGGACAGCGGACACGCTCCCCTACTGAGGGACGGCAGTGAACCGATACCTAAAGGTCCCTGGCTGGCAGTCCCAAAATGGTCCCAGCAGGGGAGCGGAGAACGGCAACCGACCTACCGGAAGAGAAAGTAGTTTTCCTCAGAGCATATCATCCCGCCATGCAACGCCGAGACACCCGCCGACACTTCTATCCTTAAAGAGACCACCAGATAAGAGATGATGTGAAATGATAATAGAGGGACATTTAACACCAGAGGCTCTACTCCCATTAGTCCTGGACCCGTAGGACCAAGGACCCGAGCCTACTTTTACCTTGGAACGATGAAAAACTCCAGGGTTCTTTCCATGGGGTAATACCTTGAGTCTAAAAAGCCCCCCCCCCCCATCGACTACTACGTCAAGACAGGTGGAAGTGGATACGCCACTTACGCGCGTCAACCCCACAGGGAAGACTACCGATATGACCTCGGTGGGGCCGCCTGGTGATCTAGCACACCTTCTACTAGTTCTGCAGGCTAGCACCCGGGACTTATGATGCAACCCTCTACCCCCTCCGGGTGGCCATAGCCTGGCCTGAGGTACCCAATTCCCCGTGGGTGTCGGGAACACACTGCCCCCGCGAGTCCAACCCAATCCGAACAACTCTCCGACGGGAGGTGCTTCCCCCCAGGTGCCTACTTCGGTAGGTACGGGTTTGGCGCACCCGGGGTCCCGAGCCAACAGTCTCCTCGTGTGGGCTCCTCTTCGTGGTTGAGGGAGACCTTCAACAGGCCCCCCCACGCGTAGGCCGTGCGTGGAGTCCCGTGGAGAAGGTTTTTAGATTCTTGTCTAGTTTAGAGTTTAGGATTTAGTGAACGAAATTTTTAGTAGGTTTTGATTAATGTTTTTTATGTACGTGTATTTTTAATAGGTTTTGTTACACTTGTATAGTTTTTAGAAAGTTTTATATCTGGCTTTTGCAATGACTAGTTTTTTAAAGGGCGCTGATGACCGCCGCAGTTGAGCGCCCTAATAGATATCATCGTCGTGAGGTGCTTGGCAGTTCAGCCCAAGGTTCGTCTAGTAATGTCAGAGGTACCACGAGTGCTAAGGTTCCTCAGCACCCCCTCTTCGGCAGCTGAAGGGGACGGATCCCCCCCTACGGAGAAATAGTAGACGGACAGGAAATTCGGGGGAGGTGCTGAACTTACCCATTCGCTTACCGACCAGGAAAATCCCCCGAAAGAAACCATGGATCAGGTAGGCCGGCCACGGGAATCGAACGCGGTCCTCTCGAATGTGGGTCACAGACGAAACCGCCTGAGTGATCCAGCTCCGTCATACTCGTTTATCTTTTAATATGCTTGCAAGGTTAGAACGTTTTTAACGTCACTTCGTTACTGAAGCATAAAGGTGTTGTGTTTAGCCCAAGCTATTTAAGCTGTTGAAATTAATTATTCTTTCACACTGGCCGTGTGTAGGCTAAATTGTGGAAACGTAGAGTCAGACTGAAAAATTCAATGCCATAGCCGGGATTTGAACCACGGATCTTCTGGTTTCCGTCCAGCCGCACTACCATTCAATGCCATAGCCATTTCAATTAATTAACCTAATAGTGGTTAACTATAAAGCCCGGGCCTTAAAGTACTTACATGTAGTAAGTCGCCATTAAGGTAGTTGTCTCATGTGTTTATGAGAACTCCTAAGTGGTTTACCGGGAAAATACGAGTCAGTTGGAGAATTTAATGTCATATCGGCACGTTGGCCATAGTAGCACAATGGTAGTGCGGCTGGACGGAAACCAGAAGATCCGTGGTTCAAATCCCGGCTATGGCATTGAATTTTTCAGTCTGACTCTACGTTTCCACTATTTAAGCTGTATTTCCCGAAAACCAATTAGATGCCTGCGCTTCTTAAATGTTAAAATTATATCAATTTCCAAGTAAATTGTGTTCCTAAAAGGAAGTTGTACAGGCGCCCATTTAGTTGGTAGTGCTGTTTAGTATTCGTAATAAACTCGATTGTGATATAAACACAAATAAGAAAATGACTATTTATTATATAATTTCATGGAGTTTTATTTTCATTCACAGAAAATCCTTAACAAATCCCACTTGAGGTTGCGAATTTTACCATTTTAATTCGTAACCACACGTGAGATTACTACTTAGGACATGTCTACTAATCAAGCACGATATGAGTACCCTTGAGGAAGAGAGCCTACAGTTTATTGACAATCTGCAACACTTCAACGCTAGGGATCAAAGAGAAATGAGACGAAAGCGTCAATGAAAACAGCACCAATCTGCGGGCTTCAGCTCTCCATTAACTGCAACTAGGAACTTCACCGCCAATTGTTTCGTAACTGTTGAATTTCCCTTCCCATCGAACGCATTCATAATGTGACTGATTAGTAAACATATCTAAGGTAGCTACCAAATAGGAATGAACATAAGGCGGGGCTAGGCGTGGCTGACCTATCGCTACTAGCCAGTGCCGTGCGTGCAACGTTGCACAGTTAAGGACGCATATTGGCTCGCTTTGCAGACCCACACGGCTAATTTCTTTGCATGCTCTAAAGATACCAATTGAAGAATTATTTTGTTTACCCAATGTTACACAGCTATTTTTTCTGAGTATTACTGTCAAAACCCCTTGTTTGTAGCACATCTGATTTCGGAGATATGCAAAGATAAGACGCCTGAACAGAAAGAAAAGAATCAGTAACTGTCAGTGAAGAAAATCATAAACATTCTATGCTGCAGTACCATGCATTCGGTAAAGTGCTGCTTTTTTTAAGAGCGCACACGTGCTTTTCAAATTTACTAAATAACCACTTCCTTTTTTTTTTTTTTTTTTTTTTTTTTTTTTGTAATTTACGTCCTCCAGCGTTAAGTCATTCCGAGGTTCATTGAGCTTTGAGTTACCTAACATTCGTCTTTGAGGATAAGGGAAAACCTCGGAGAAATACCTTATCCAGGTAACTCACCCCGACCGAGATTCGAACTCGGAACCTCTTCAACGTAAGGTAGGCACACTACCATTTACGCTACCGAGGCGGGCTGTACCGCTTAGCAAGCCTAGTAATGGTGCACCTAGTATGAGGGCTGTTCAATAAAGAATAATCACTTTCTTTTTTTAACAATGTATCTTTACTCATCCTCATAATTTTGATGCTACTTCTCAAAATAGTCGCCCCTAAATGTGATGCACTTCTCCCAGCGTTTCTGCCAGGCTTCAAAGACATGCTGGAAACCATTTTTGAGAGATCCTTCAAAATCGCATCCGCAGCCTTCACCACTGCTTCTGATGATAGATAATGCCTCCCACGAAGGCGTTTCTTCAAGTTAGCGAAGAGAAAAGAGTCACATGGAGCTAAATCCGGACTATAGGGAAGGTGAGTGATGCACTTCACGTTGATTTTTGAAAGATATTCAGCAGCAACATTAGCAATATGCGGCCGCGCATTATCGTGGTGCAGCATCCAGCCTGTTTCATGGAAATGTGGTCTTTTGCGCAAGATATGGACTTGAAATGTTTTCAGGACATCCCAGTTACTGATGTGTGAGCAGGTACAACATGCTGATAAACCATTCCATGAATATCAAAGAATAACATGGTCATAACTGGGCCGAGTTATGTTACTGAAAAAGCCTGAAAAAACAAAGTTATAACGGGAACTGTTTGTAAGCAATTTCAAGCGCTTGTTTTGAACACATATAAATATGTGCTGACAAATAGTCTTGGTAAGGGGTCATGTAATGAACCTGATGACAAATTCTGGGTATTCACAGAAATACAGTAAGAAATATTGTGACGAAAGGAATACCAAAGACGCCGATCTAGTGTGTAAACAAAAGGAAACGTTTCTCTAAAGTAGATAATTTCACATGCGATTTAATTCGTAGAGAAATTTATAGATTCTATGCAAAAGGGAGAGCACCCACCTTAGACGAATTGGTTGCACATTTGCAAGAAATTTGTGATTTTCCTTATGGGCACTGCACTTTGCGCGGCCTCTTAAAGGAGCTGGGTTTCAAATACCGCACTTCCAATAATTTAAGGGTTATTATGGAATCCAGTAGAACTGTAGTTTGAATATATATATCGTCAAAACTAAGCAAGTTTCGCAGTAATGGACATAAGATAATTTATTTTGACGAAACCTCGGACGATACCCATGACGTATTGAGAAAGGTGGCAACCTTGCAGAAAGGACTGGGAGAAGGAGGGTCTGTCTTGTAAAACGATTATAAGGGTTCGTCAAAGGCAGCGGCCGACGTCCACACGCGTTAACTAAACAGACTCTACACGATTTTGACCACCCTTCGGTGGTCAAACAGCCTGCCAGCCTGCCAGCCTGCAGTGAATGAATGAATGATGAATGAATGAATGAATGAATGAATGAATGAATGAATGAATAAGACTCAGTCGTGAACAGTAGTAAGCAGCAGGAGTAAACAGTTGTAGAATGTTGTTGTAACGAGTGCTGATGCTGTAAAGTGATGTAATCAGAACTGTTTGGTCATAGACCTTGGTAGACTGTGTGTATGTGTCGTAGTGCCGATATGTGAGAATTGATCAGACTGTATTTCCACGGAAATAAAGAACATTTGGAATAATTTGCAACTCGGACTTTTAATTCTACCAACCCAGCAAAGTCACAATATTTAGATATCCAGAGAAACATCGAGCATCTAGAAAACCTGCTACCAACTTAGAAATTTTCAAAAGTGTGTTTTACGTAGAACAATATATGAATTATATGACAAGGGTGAATATCCAACTGCCAAAAGGCTGACCAATTTAATGAGGGGGGGGGACAGAATATACGGTTTCCGTACCTTCTATGCATGGTGCTCTGAAATCTCTTGGGTTCAAATATAGGAGAACCAATGAGGTCACAAATTTCTGCTTGAAAGAAGCGATATTGTTGCTGCAAGACTAAAATTTCTACGCATAATTCACATTAATATAGGTGATTCATGGTGTAAAACACTTCATAAGTATACATTCATATCTTCCGTATTTATTAAGTATTGTGACTTTGTGGGTTCGTGAAATGAAAAGTCCAATTGCACCACTCAAAAATGTTCTTTATTTCCACCGACTTACAGTTAAACACTTGCCAATTACACAGAATTACGTAATGCACACAATTACGATTCACCAGTTCGTCCGTTACAATTCCACTTGCACTCGCGATTACGTAAACTCCTCCGACGCACGTACGCAGTCCGTCCCCTCACTGGGCGCTCCGCACAGCTGTTCGCCAAGAACTAACTGACTCCACTCATTCCAGCCCTTTTTATAGGAATATCATTGTCTTCTAGAAGTCTCTGGTTTCCGTGAATCACCGCGAAAATTCCAGATGGCAGGCGAAGGGGGAAGAGGCGGCCAGCGACAAGTAACACTCCCCTAATCGTCCCCTCAGTTAGTGACTGAGATTAATGAGAGGGTATAGTCCGGCTGCTTCTGGTCCCTTCTCAGCTGTTCGTTCGTTCTGTCGTTCCGATAATTGGGTCACAGTATTTTAATGAAACAAAAATTGGTTTAAAATCCATTATAGGCAGTATACAAATATGGCATAATTTGTAACAGTACTTTTGGGTTATGCTCGGAGGAATTATGAAGGGATTATGAATTTATAAAAATATATGTAGTTGTGTGATTGGCCGAAGTAGTCATTGTATGACGTAATGTGGTGACGTGCCATTGGATCGGCCAATCACAAAATTAAGAGAGAAGTAACGATAATTACGATAAATCAATAATCTTGGTTTAGAGAGAGAGAGAGAGAGAGAGAGAGAGAGAGAGAGAGAGAGAGAGAGAGAGAGAGAGAGAGAGAGAGAGAGAGAGAGAGAGAGATTTTTGTTGTAATGGTGGAGTGTGATGAATAGTGGTACTAGATCAGGAACATTTAAGTAAATAGTTTGAATCTGTATAAATATAACCAAGTAAGAATTTATCGACATGTTGGAAGTGACTGGGAAAGGAAGTTCAAGTAAAATGTAATCTAAATAATACAATTAAATAGTTACAGAATTTGACTTCTCCGAAACTTTATTCCGAATCACGCCTGAAAAACAGATGTCTCATGACTCTTATTTAGAATAAGATGATACAATTGGTGACCAGAGGAAATAGATAGCCGCAAAAACTCACACGAGAAGAGAAAGAATTGTGCGTCCTGTACCAAATTGCGCCCGAACGTGTGGCTGATGAAGACGAAGATAAATTAACTACGGGCACAAATTCCTGTTACAAATTAAAATAGAAACTATATTCACAAATCGTTGAGATGTCACTACTTTGTTTCACTGTAGCGAAAACGTTCTTTCGTAGAACTCATCTAATTTTAGTCATTTTGTTTTGTGTGTATATGAACGATAGCTACGTAAGCGAACTGTTCTCCAGTTCAAGGTTTTAAGGTTCAGGTTATGCGATAATCATTGTATATGTTCTCACACACATGCTGAAATATTAAGCGAACTTCTCTGTCAGCATCTGCATCACTGTACATCTCAGCATCTGTATGATACTTGTTAGGTGGATTTGGTGAGACAAAAGCAGATATATCTTCCATCTATATTGAACTGGCAACACCAAGACAGTGGGATAACCGTCCCATGTTCATTCTTATTTTATAGTTACTCTAGATTGTTTACTTGTGGACAACACAGCAATGTTCCTGTTATGTATAGCGTACCTACAGGTTACTTAAGTATCAACACCATAAACCTACAATTATCATCACTATTATTAATATTATTATTGATGTTAATAAAGTTATTATAAGCTAACGATGGTTACAACAAACAAAAGCACTCTATAGTGGAAATGCTTTATAGATAAGTACTTAAAAACGAAGCAGTCTAGTGAGTCAATCCCCCGACTTCCACGTTTTCTATGAGCTCTGGAAGCAAGCAAGCAGCGACATCTAGCGGTCTATGTTTGCAGCCCGAGCTGATGATGTATCAAACTTCGGCGGCTCGGCCGGTCAAGTTTCCGGTCTCGGTGGGACCTGATGGTATTGGATACGAGCAGATGAATGAGCTGGCGGCTGCGGACGACTATCGTACTCCCAGCGAGGACTCAGGAGTGGGTCTGGGGGAACTAGCCCCCTGTCGGCCTCTCAGTAGGTGAGAACCTCTTGCTCCAGCAATCTCGGAGTACAACTTTACATTTCTTTACAACCTAAGAGCAACACAATGACACAATACTATGTTACACATCTAGTGAGTATGATAAGTATACCTGCGAAGGGAATTAGAGGACATTGACATAGAATTCAGTTCATATTCATTAGGAGGAAATGGTTATATTTCTGTTTGCTTTGCTTTATCCAAAGTTCATAACATTTTATAGACATAAAGTCCACTACACCAACACTACACACTTTTGAATGTTCTCCTGTAAGAAGAGTATTACTAGAAATTAATATCGTATTCCGTAAACATTAAATCTTCTAAATTGATTATTTTGGAAACTAAAATATCACACTGAAACTTTAATACAATGTAGAAACATGCCTTCAACATTTACTGATAAGTTTTTTATTAATAGGAATTATTTTCTGAACTATACCACATTTACATTTAAAATAAACAGTTTAGTAACACCAAATGAAATTCCCAGTACCACTTAAAGATGATAAAATAATTTCATAAGTTTTCATTTAGTTATCTTCATTAATTTTTGAGAAAGCAGTTCATTTACACCAGAAAATGTAAACATTAATAGCTGTTCAAATCAAAACAATATAAAACACTCTCATTTATTTGCAGAGAAATATATTAAATGTTTAAACACTCGAAGCTACGTAAGGCATGGACTGAAAACAAAAATATTCGGAAGAAAGGGTTACCTATCTTTGCAAATCTAAAAGCTTCGTCATCATTTTCAAAATGAAACATCTGTGACAGTAAATGTTACCTTATATAGTTTTAAAATTTAGCTTAATCTTTATGAAAATGTGGAAAAAAAACGTGGTCGGCTAGTGAATGCACGCCACATTACAATATTTACATTACAATTTGTTTCAATATGTAGTATCATTTACAGTTGCCAATTTTTTAATTATGTAAGCGTACTACTTATTATAAGTTGAGCAGAATAACTTTTTGGCAACATTCAATTAGTAATACAGGTGTAAATGGATGTATTTCATGGTAAATTTATTTATACTTAATTTTCTTTTAAAGAACGTTATTACAACAAAATGTTCTTGGCGTACAGTTCCTTTGAAATCGACTTGCGCAGGAACTAGCTATGTGTTATTTCTTTTGTGTATTAAATAAGTTGATTTCAAATGGATTTCATGCTGTCACCTGCTTCTGGTTCTAAAAGAAACATTGCGGGAAAGAAAAGGTTCTCTTTTCCACAACTTGTTTGGTGTTCAAACATTCATGTCAGGTCTTTTCATCGTAATAATTCCTTTGAAATGTTAAATAAATGGACGCCAGAATTAGCTATTCTCCAATATTCGAGGTTCAAGTGTAACAGCCCCCTTTAACTTCTAAGACTATCATAGAGGCCTTGACCTGTGAAACAGTTGAAGATGTTGGCTGAATTTTAGCTTTCAATGATCTATTTTAACTTTTATCTCTTCAACAAACTCGTATAAACCATCACATTCATTCCAGTACATCTAGACTCTGTCAATAATTGTGAATGAACAGAAATTCTCTGCTCCAACTAGAAATGACACCAGAATCTATATGTGAAAACACATCATGTTTGTTTCAGCTTACGTAAGTCTTCTTTCTGAGCATTGGAGTCTATCATACAATGTTTATATATTCATGATGCTATGGGAATATTTTCGAAATCTGTAATTTCAAAATTTTATTACCCTAATCGAGTAATGATTTTGGATGATTTTGACTAATTTTTCAAACTTGTGTTTTTCTGGATTCCCTTCCAATTTTTCCGTCGTTTTCATCACACCCATTTTTGTGGGCTTTACAGATTTATAAGTGCCTAGCTTTCCCAAAAATTTTATTCAAAATATAACACAATATTTAATCAATCTGAACATAAACACCACGAACGTACTACATATAAATAGTTCTTTAATTTCTAAAATGGTGCCCAGTTGAAAACATACATAAATCTAGAAATATAATTGTAGCTGTTTCTCTAATTGTATTTGCACATATCAATGCTTCTACATCCCAATAACTTTGACAGATTACTCTTTAGGATATTTTACTGATGTAGAAAATTTCTTTCCGAACTTTCTATTTGTGATTATTATCTTTCTCATTCTAAAGCACCATCCACATTATTCTATGGCTGTAAACCTCTGAAAGTTGTGCATCATCAGGTTCTGACACAGAAGTTTAATAGAACATAAAGAAAGAGATATTGCTATTCCCATTGGCTCTACTACAAGTCTGTAGCTGTCTGGTGATTAATTTCATTTCCAATTATATGCTGCACACTTTAAATAAGTGCTTTAATTTTTAATGTCTTCTGCTCTTCTTTTCATATCTTTAATTACTTACGACATCTCCAGTTATTCCGTTTAAAATTCAAGGCTCTGTTATATTCTATTTTCTCTTATACAATATGCATTCTACTGGTTTGAATTTGAAGAAAGTTCTACGTGTTTTCTGCAGCCTTCTGAGAAAGTTCTGAAATCACATTTCACCATTTAGAAACGGCATATCTTAATTGCTTATTTTAGTCTAAATTAGTTAAATATTTTACTTATAATTGCTGGGCAATGTAATAGGATCATACTCCTTTTATTGTATTTATAAAATGCTTTACTTTAATAAATGAAAGTAATAACATATCCAAGTATTCTTCTTTAAATTAAATTAGAAATATTAAAAAAGCAGAAACCATATATTCCTTAGGTTATATGTTGTCTGGAGGTATTTCAGTCTATGGATTTATTTGCCAGATTTTTATTGCTTTTCATGGCGTGTAGAAGTATCTGCAGTATTGGTTTTGTCTCTAGCTTTGCCATTAACCCTAAAACGTTATTGATTCAATCAGAGTATATTAGTCACTCTGTTCCTTAGAAATGAACGCATTATCAACATTTTATGAGATAATATCCCTTGGCTTTAGGGACCTCCATACATTGTCAACCATTTACAGCAGCATTTATTCCCTTCGTCTCCTACATCGACCTATTCACTTGTAGTCACTGAAGTTCTGGAATATACTAATTCTAGCTTTGTTTGTTATCTGTTAAAATAGACTCTAATATTTATACTTTCTGGAGCTTGAAAGTTTGAGACTTTTAAAATGTCTGCATTTATATAACTTTTGCGTCAAAAAGGTTCTTCGTGGGTTATTTCACTAAAAGAAAATGGTGTTTGTGATTCATCTTAAGCAATATGGTGGAACAATTTAGATATATACACTTAGCTATTACAGTATATATGTTAAATTAATTACTTTATATACTCAAGTTAGACTTGAAGATGTGTTGTGAATAATGCATGGACCATTTCAAACCTAGCGTCGTTTTAGCGGACCGTATGCCTCAAGATTACTGGAGAGAACCGACCACTCCCTCTTGGCTGAAAATCCTCGCTCTCACGTATCGTCCAACCGACCGCTGTGTTCATTCTAATGTACTGTTGAAAACTTGCGATATATAATAAACCTTTTTACAGTTAATGACATTTATTTTAAGGGTATTTACATAAGTGGTCTGGAAGGTTTCCGACCTAATAAAGACATATTTAAGAATTGTTTTTTAACATAGTCTCCTTGTAAAGTCTACACACTTCTCCCAGCGATGCTCCCATCTCTGTAACCCGTCCAAATACCACTCGGCGTTTTGCAACATAGTTTCCTTGTAACTCTACACACTCCTCCCAGCGATGCTCTCATCTCTGTAACCCGTCCACATAATACTCGGCGTTTTAAAACATAGTCTTCTTGTAACTCTACACACTTCTCCCAGCGATACTTCCATCTCTGTAACCCGTCCAAATAGTACTCGACGTTTTTCAACATAGCCTCCTTGTAACTCTGCACACTTCTCCCAGCGATACTCTCATCTCTGTAACCCGTCCAAATAGTACTCGGCGTTTTTCAACATGGTCTCCTTGTAACTCTACACACTTCTCCCAGCGATGTTCCCATCTCTGTAACCCGTCCAAATATTACTCGGCGTTTTTCAACATAGTCTCCTTGCAACTCTACACACTTCTCCCAGCGATGTTCCCATCTCTGTAACCCGTCCAAATAGTACTCGACGTTTTTCAACATAGTCTCCTTGTAACTCTATGGACTTCTGCCAGCGATGCTCCCATCTCTGTAACCCGTCCAAATAGTACTCGGCGTTTTTCAACATAGTCTTCTTGTAACTCTACACACTTCTCCCAGCGATGCTCTCATCTCTGTAACCCGTCCAAATAGTACTCAGCGTTTTTCGACATAGTCTCCTTGTAACTCTACACACTTCTCCCAGCGATGCTCCCATCTCTGTAACACGCCCAAATAGTACTCGGCGTTTTTCAACATATTCTCCTTGTAACTCTACACACTTCTCTCAGCGATTCTCCCATCTCTGTAACCCGTCCAAAGAGTACTCGACGTTTTTCAACATAGTCTCCTTGTAACTCTACACACTTTTCCCAGCGATGCTCCCATCTCTGTAACCCGTCCAAATAGTGCTCGACGTTTTTCAACATAGTCTCCTTGTAAATCTACATACTTCTCCCAGCGATGCTCCCATCTCTGTAACCAGTCCAAATACTACTCGGCGTTTCTCAACATAGTCTCCTTGTAACTCTACACACTTCTCCCAGCGATACTCACATCTCTGTAACCCGTCCAAATAGTACTCGGCGTTTTTCTCTGCAAAATAATTGTTTAGAAGCTGATTCCCCTTCATTTGACAAAAATGTGGGTCCTCAGAGCGCAATTTTCAGATGAGGGAACAAAAAGAAGTCGCTTGGGGCTAGATCTGATGAGTCAAGCAGTTCAAACCGTTATTCGTGCATTTTCGCCACTGCAACCGCTGAGGTGTGAGACGATGCGTTGTCTTCGTGAAACAGGATTTCTTTTTCTGTAAACGTGACCGCTTTTTCCGCAAGTTCTGGCTTCAGCTTGTCAAGTAATAATGCTTAGTATTATTATGTAATGTTTTTCTCCCTGTTTGAAGATAATCGATCAATAAAACATGTTTTTCCTCTTTTTGGATACGGTTCCCTCTTTGGAGTCCACTCTTTGGACTGTATTTTTTTCGGACGTATAATGGTCTATCCAAGTTTCATCTACAGTAATTAATCGGTGCCGAAAATCGGATTTATTGCGCCTAAACAGCGCCAACAGAGTTTTGGAAATGTTCATTCGCACACTTTTTAGTGTAATGTGAACAAACGCGGCACCCAACGCGCGGACAGCTTTCTCATGTCTAAATGTTGATTTAATATATGACAAACACGTTCTTTTGACATGTCCATAGCCTCTGCTATCTCTCTCATTTTAATTCGGCGGTCGTCTAGCACCATTTGGTGAGCTTTGGCAATGTTTTCATCGGTAGTTGCTGTTTTTTGACGTTCCTAACGTTCGCCTCCAAAGCTCTTACGGCCACGTTTAAATTCAGCTGCCCAAAATTTCACTGTTGCAAATGATGGTGCAGAGTCCCCTTATACAGAATTCAACCAAACTTAGATTTGCGAAGGCGTATGGCGTTTCAAAAATAAATATTTAATGACAACTCGATACTCCATTTTGTCCATTTTCTTAAAAACATTCACATCAACTCACTCGAACGATTGTTACATAACAACTGAGCGTCTAAAATGGCTGAAACTTTGGTGAGTAACTGTCAACAGATGAACAACTTTACTAGCTTTTAATTACGAGTGCTGCCATCTTCTTGTTGAGGTCAGAAAGTTTTCAGACCACCCTCGTAAAAGGAAATATATGTAAGTAATTTTCAAGAACTAGAGAATGAAATCAGGCCAGTATTTAGAGAAATTAGGATAGTTACAGGAAGTATTTCATAATTATCTCGATCGTTGTGACCTTTGCACCCCGCAAGATGGATGTAGCTTTCAAAATACACCTTTATAAAAGGTAAGTTCGATGTTACGTTTTCTCATTGTATTATCTGTGGTGACGGCAGGACAAATTTCATCCAGGTTTTCCTATAGTGTGGGAGCTCGTTCGCATCTCCCCAGCAAACTGAGTCGTACGATCCGATAAAACGCCGATAGGCTTGAAATGGTCCACACTGCTTAAGACGTAATGGTGTATAAGCTGAGCTGTCTATTGAGAGTACATTTAGATGTAGGTTAGGTACACTTCAGAGTCGATGGTTACACTGGTAACAGTGCTCTAATGAATGGAACAAGGTTAATAATTGGTAAACATTAGGTGGGAATAGATCGCGGAGACGTAGTGTTCATTGTTTGCAGAGTTGTCGTGCCTCCGGCCTCAGGTTTATCACCCGCGTCCTCTTCACACCTCGACAAGCGAACATCGGACCTGGCGCTCTCCAACGACGAGGACTATGACTCGGCAGCCAACAACCAGGTATACCGATATCCACCCCCCTGTATAACATTATGTGAGAATGTGTGCGAGTATGTGTAGATGAATGGAAAATACGCTAGTCATCTGTTGAAAACAACCCGTTTATAATTATGTATTATGTATGTGTTTGCTGAATTGTATATCTAAATACATTTTTGTCAGGTGAAGCAGCAAACACTAAAAAGACCTCCAATGGATGAACAACTATTAGTACTTACTACCTGTTAGTTGCATTTGCAACAAAGCTTTTTAAGGGTTATTCGCCGAATTCCTTTCTTTACTTGTTCTCTCCGCTAAGCGTGTGAACTCAAAGAATGACGGCGCTGTGGGAGTTGTTCTGCTATCGGTAACTCTTGCAGCACACTATACGAAGTATATCATAATAGTGGAGCACGATACTTGCTAATTACTTTGGTTTCCTATAGTGGTTTTGTTGACTTAACACTGGCACAATCTCCTATCTCCTATTGGTAAATGGTGAGTGGTAAAGGGGCAAGAGTGCAATAACATTGCACCTTAGTGGCTGGAAGGCATGCTTACCACGACAATCCACAAAAGGTTGACCGTCAGATATTAATATCTGAATAATTGGCTTTCAGTTCATGATCGAATTGAAAGGAGGAGACTAAATAATGCTAGTAGACTAGTAGAGTGTAAGAACCAGGAACGAGATGTGAGCTGGGTAGATTATGTTTAGTATTTTCTGTCCAACACAAATTACTGTACGTCTTTTCGGTGCAATTTTATGTTTTATTTATTTCATGGAAATTAATCATTTCTTCAAACTAGCCATATATAGGCTAAGGTCGACATGAAAAACTCAATGCCATGGCCGGGATTTGAACCACGGATCGCCTGGTTTCCATCCAGTCAAGTCGCTCTAACCCATTGAGCTACCATGGCCAACTTGCCGTCGTGACACTAAATTCTCCATTTGACTCGTATATTTTCCGGTATACCAATAGGGGCTCTCGTATACGAGATGCACCGTTTGTGGCAACTTACTATCGTAAGTACTTTAGTCCCAGGCTTCATCATTTAACTCTTGTTTGTTTACTTATTTGATGGAAATTAATCATTTCTTCACACTAACGATATATAGGCTAAGTTTTTTTTGATAGGTATGGCTAGTGTGAAGAAATAATTAATTTCCATCAATTAACTAAAATAATAAGGGTTAAATGACGAAGCCTGGGACGATAGTAAGTCGCCACAAATGGTGTATCTTGGATACGAGAGCTCCTAGTGGTCTACCGGGGAAATATACCAGTCAAATGGAGAATTTAATGTCATGATGGCAAGTTGGCCATGGTAGCTCAATGGGTTAGAGCGACTGGACGGAAAGCAGGCGATCCATGGTTCAAATCCCGGCCATGGCATTGAATTTTTCTTGTCGACTCTACCTATCAGGATTTTATGTGCTGTACTGTACGTATTGAAGTATTGCTGTGAATTTTCTAAAAGTTTTATGAGGTTAACTAATAATAATACGATCCTTTTGCTGTTTTACAATGACACTGAACAATTATCCAATATAAACGCAAATTAGTATCAATGGAAACAATTTTGAGAGAATAAATTGCCTAATATATCACATTAGCAATGATAAATTCGCTAACTCCTCTACACAGGTTAGATGAGCAAACAGCTGCAGTGTTGTTCATATTAAATCACCATATAAAATTCCGTAGGGGAAACTCTCATATTCGTTATAAATATTTGGGAAAAGACGCAACGACAAATTAACAAAAACGTGCATGTGTGAATTAAAATTACCATACTTTGTGCCACATTGATAACGATATACAGGATGTCACCCCTATTTCTGCGACCTTAAATACCTCCAAAATGAAACAAAATATAAAAATTCCAATGTGCCAGGAATGTACCTATGTCATGGGCTCACACCATAACAATGTATGCACTATCTATAAAGGTAAACAAATAAAACGTCCAACAACTAGTTGAGTAAAATAAGACCTGAAGATTTCCTGGGACGGATATGCTCACTTACTTCTCGGGCAACAAGCGAGGACAAAAGACGATTAGATATCGACGTTTCGGAGGTGTGCATCTCTCCCATCATCACGATATTTATAAAATGTTATCACCACAAATGAATCACTGGATATCATAGCAATATAAACAAAGACAAAACACTATCAATACTTGCATTACTGAACTAAAGACTGTTTTCGGTAAATTAAATACCAGGTCAGGAGATGGCGTGAGTATAGAAAATTGTTTCAAAGAAACGTAACTACTTAACTTGATTATCAAGCTGTATTGATCTGTGCTTCAAGGATTTTCATTTTTAAGGCCGGTTTCCAAGTGGAGCTGAACTGAAATCCAGTATCACGACTAAGCGTGCTCCTTTCAGAGGAAATCGCCAAAGCCTCCTGAACTCTCCGCTCTAGGTAACTGTTGCATATTGCCAAGATGGTCATCTCCCGAAAGTTGGCTCTATGGTCGTTATCAAAACAATGCTCTGCCAGTCCAGACTTCTCAGGTTGCATTAAACGAATACTCCGCTCATGTTCGCTTATTCTAGTAGCGATGGTCCTTCCGGTTTGTTCTATATGCGGTGTCCCACATTCACAGGGAAGGCGGTACACTCCCGGAACTTGGAAGTCCAGTTTGTCTTTCACTGGTCTCAACAGATGTTTAATCTTCGGAGGTGGCTTTTGGATGGTCGTGGTGTTGTATTTGGCGAGAATTCTGATGATTCTGCCGGATAGATTGCCCGTAAACGGGATGCAGGCTTATCTGACGCTTGCTATATCACAGTCATAAATATTGTAATACAGAAAGCGTCAGATATGCCTAACGCTGCAGCCTGCATCCCGTTTGATACACCGAAGCTAGACGTACCGAGCTGATATCGGTTTGTTTACAGCAGGCTACAGGCCAGTGCAAGCAACTCCTTCTCTGAGCGCAGAAGTACATGCGTTGCATTACGTCACAAACGTGAAACCAAGTGTTTTATCACTAATTGTAGCTCTAGTTTTCAGTTTTATAGAATCAGCACACATGTCCCATTTAAAAAACGTAACTTGGTGTCGGAACTTTTATTTGTTTACCTTTATACTCTCTCATTGTGTGTGCCCCTGACATATGTACATCCCTTGCCAACTGGAACTTTCATATTTTGTTTCATTCCAGAGATATTTGAGGTCGCAAAGTTTGGTGCAACTGTATAACAGCTTATTTTAACTCCTCAAAGGTCGATATAGATTATTTGATATATTTACTAGCAGCGTACAGCGAATTATGTCGCTATCTGAATTATGATCATTGTTTTGAAGGAAGAGCATAGGTTATGTCAGCGTTTATACTATGAATAGATCTTTATTTTCAGAATTATCCTCTCTAACACTACTATATGGCAACAATTGTAGGACTTTAGCGAGATATTCTCTCTGTTAGAGTTTAACAAAGAACACCAGAAGGTAACGTAAACTGTGTTCGATGAAGAGTTTAGGTTTGACATTTAAGAAGTGTGTGGTAAGGTAACATATAGTGTAAAGTGTATGGGATAACAGGACTACGATGGAACGGGCCGTTCCCGACGACACTCCAGCCCAGGGGATAGCCGACGTGGAAGTCACGACCACACATACGTGGAGGATGCCAATATGGTGAGTGTTATACTCAAATTATTAACATGTGTTGTCTCAATTGACTTAGAGAGATTACTAACTTATATCTTTGTTTTGAGGACTTAAGTTAGCTCTGGATCAATATTTCTATACGTTTCAAAGAACCTCGTATAGGTCTACAGATAATGTAACAAATGAAATAAGCTTTGCATTTTCAGATGTTAACATTCATGGGTAAGGAAACTATGTTACTTTTTCTATTAATGTCACACCGTGATGAAAATTAAAATGCCACACCTAGATATTTAACATAGGAAATAAGCTTTTCTTCTAATAACTCCTCCTCCTTAATTTCAATAACAAAAATGTTGCAACTATATTGCAATAAAACCTAGGGATGAATCAAAATACATTATTGTTCTTATGTTTATTCGCTAATCCCTTCCATTAACAGTTCATTAGCAACTTTAACAGATGATTTTAATCTTATCAGTTTTGATTTCCATGCTACAGTATGATCCATATAAAGCTGAACCATTTCAATCGGCCATAACTTTTGAACCAATAATAGGACACGCGTGCAACTTTGGGAGAATATAATACACAATTGGGAGATTGCATTATACTATTTACATCTCAGAGAAAATGTTGGAAGTGTCCTCTACCAGCATCTATAGATGTTTGCACTCGTCTCATCATATTCTCTGAAGTTTTACTGAGATATCAAATTGAGAGAAGATTATTTCCAGCAAGATGGATCAACGTGCCATACCTCTAATGACACCATGGAACTTTTAACCAATGTATTTGATAATCGAATAATATCAAAAGCTCTGTGGCCACCAAGATCCCCGGACCTAACCTCACCGGATTTTTTCTTGTGGGGATATCTAAAAAATAAAGTGTACAAGAATAGGCCACGGAGAATTGATGTTCTCAAGGTATCCATTCGAACCGAGATAAGTAACATTGGCGAGGATACTCTCCGTAGAACTTCAGAGAATACGGTGAGACGAGTACAAACATGTATAGATGCTGGTGGAGGACACTTCCAACATTTTCTCTGAGATGTAAATAGTGTAATGTAATCTCCCAATTGTGTATTATATTCTCCCAAAGTTTCAAGCGTGTCCTATTATTGGTTCAAATGTTATTGCCTATTGAAATGGTTCAGATTTTTATGGATTACACTAAAGTTAAAAGTCTTGTTCTGATTGTTTGGTAATTTGAGAAAGTAACGAATGAACCTGTTTGGTATCGTTCTATAACTTATATATCATATCCGGTGATGAATGAATAAAATGGTGCTCAAATGAGCCTCATTTTTATAGAGCTTAGTTACCCAACATTAATTTTCTCAGGATAAGGAAATATCCCTTGGAGGAAACTTTATACGGTTAACTCCCTTAACTTTGATTTGAAGTCAGGACCTCTTGAATGTGAGCCAGAACGCCTCAGGGATGTGGATTAACAGCTTTAGTTCCTTTATATGAGAAAAACATGAGTAATCTACGCTTCTATAGTCTTTTTGTCATATCTTGATTCTCATTTGTTATAAACTTGAAGCGAGTCATGGCCCAAATGAAATGAAATTAATTATGTAAAGAATTAATAAAGGTAGCCAAAATATTTTCTCTAAAATGAACAACTAATAAACATTAGGTTTATGTTTTTAATGTGGTTAAGATATTGAAAGAAAGTGCATCTCTAAAATCAATGGGGAAGAGAGTATTTAAGAAAAACCTATTTCCAGTGTTAAATATTTGCATCTTACATAACTGGCGAGGACTCATTGATAACATAGGTAGCATGTGTTGGTCAGTCCAGGCATTGCTGATCTTGATAGTGTTGCTGAAGATAATATAGTGTGATCCACATAAACCTGAGCCATTTCAGTGGGCCATAATTTTTAACCAATTATAGGACACACGTACAAATTTGGGAGAATATAATACACAATTGGGAGATTAGGTTACACTATTTACATCTCAGAGAAAATGTTGGAAGTGTCCTCCACCAGCAACTATACATGTTTGTACTCGTCTCATCATATTCTCTGAAGTTTTACGGAGAGTATCCTCGCCAATGTTATTTATTTCGGTTCGAATGGATTCCTTGAGAACATCAGTTGTCCGTGGCCTATTCTTCTACACTCTATTTTTAGATACACCCACAAGAAAAAATCCGGTGAGGTTATGTCAGGGGATCTGGCGGGCCACAGAACTTTTGAGATTATTCGATTATCAAAGAAACTGGTTACAAGTTCCATGGTGTCATTAGATGTATGGCACGTTACTCCATCTTGCTGGAAATAACCTTCCCTCAATTCGATGTCATCCAGCTGCTCCACAAATTTATTGAAGATATCCATATGAACTTCAGTGTCTACAGCCGTAACAAAGAAAATGGGACCAACAATCCTGGAAGCAGTGAGGTTTCGTGGATCACTTGGGGGTTTACAGCAGCACAATATCTGGTGTTTTGTGTGCTTATGTAGCCTGACAGATGAAACCATGCCTCATCTGTAAACAAATTATGGTGAGAAAGTCTGGACGTGAAATACTGGTGGAGGACACTTCCAACATTTTCTCTGATATGTAAATAGTGTAATGTAATCTCCCAATTGTGTATTATTTTCTCCCAAAGGTGCAGGTGTTTTTATTATTGGTTAAAACTTTATATGGATCGCACCATATGGACAGACTGATTGTACCTACAATGAACCATAATACAAGGGGCATGGCTCACATTACAGAATTTTTAGAGGAAGAAACGGATGGGATACTCGCTAAAGTGAGTACATTATATATGCATTAAGATTTCGGAAAATGACAACGAAACTAGTGGAATTGTTAGGGCAATAAATTTTCAAGCCGCCCTAGAAACATCTTTGTTGTGTGCACAACATTAATTCTTGATATATTGCATAATAATGCTTTACATTTATTTTATTTTATTTTACCTTCCAGTAACACCTTCGTCCACTATTATAAGTCTTAACAAATTTTATTTCCGTCAGACTTTCTTATAATAAACATTTATTTACATTGCCTACTGCAGTTTATTATTTTTTACAGCTTTATTTACCCTTTTAGCAGAATTACAGTGATTTTTTTCCTGTTTTATTACTTAAAGAGCCACAAATAGCTTTGCAGTTTTAAGACTCCACAAAATTGGTAACTAAGTTTAGGGATTTAGTCAATAACCAGCGATTCTATTAATGCCACTTCATCTGCATACGCTTCATTAGGGGATAGCACATTTATCAGCATATTTATACAAGTGATATGAAAATAAAATGTATCAATTATTGCTTTGTTGCTATTTCTGCTAATATTGTAAAGGTAACAAAGGGACAACCGTGCTTAATCAGAGGGCTTTATTTAACGAAAGGGCATTTAAAAGTAAATTTGAATCTAAATAATACAATTTAGATTGTATCAGAGGAAAATAAACCCAGGCGCTACGAAATACTTAGAGTGGCAATTTAATGCAAAGTGTCAACTTTTGAAAGTAAAATTTTGAAAAAGATTTCCCACCCAACTAAAGAATAAAATAGCAACCAAAGAAACGAACAATTGTAGAAAGGAATCAGGTCAAATGGAAACCTCAATATAATTCATTTTGTGAGAACACATAGACTGAGATGATTTGGACAAATTGTAAGGATGGATAAAGCCAATGGTACTTAATTTTCAGTACAGATAGAAGCCAATAGAAGGTAGAACAAAATCTCAAAGAGAGCAAAGTGAAGGAAGATTATTAAGAGGTCCAAGACATTCAGACTTAACTTGCAGTGTTCAATAAAAATCTGAAAGACGTAGAGATATTTTCAAAAACGTGCACATAACATAAGAGGAGATAACCTATGCCTTTCCAGTTCAGATAATACAAAATAGAACAATACATAAGAAAAATTCAAGAAATGTAAACAATAAGAAATATAGAGCAACCATATTCCATAAAACAAAGTGTTCTGTACGTGTGAAATAAATAAATGTAACATAACTCTTAAGCTACATTTTAATAAATAATAGAAGTGATCTATAAAAGAATAAATTTTAAAACAAACGCCTAAAGTTTTGGGGCGGAGTACTATTACCATATGTCCGAGGCTGAATCGAACTTTCAGTTCCCATAACCGTGCTCGCTGAAGTGCCAAGCTTCGGTGCTTTCAGGGTTCGCGTCCCAACTCGATCATGGATGCTGTGTGCATATGAAACAGTAGAAGAATGAAAAAACAGAAGAACAATGAGAACCAACAAAGGTGAAGAAACAAATGGGAAAGTTGTAAAAAATAAAGCACAATCAAGTACAGTACCTGCAAACCAATCGAATTCTCATGTAAAACTGTCTCTAGCAAATATTTAAACCATATACATTAAGAAAATAAATAAGATACGTAAATGCGCAATGGCTTTTTACGTACATTTCATTGCCACCTTCTGATTTACTTATGATAACTGGAAGAACACCATCTAAGCAACAACGTTTTAAGTTATCCCAGACCAGAGTACCGAGAGATTAAACATTTGAAAATGGATCTCAGAAATTAGCGTGATTACGCTTCCCTTATTTCTATCAACTTTTATTTCATTATTTTCTGTGCAATACTTAGCCTAAACAGAAAATATTTTTGGACCCGCAAACAGGGCAGCAAGGTTCCTGAATAATTTCTTTTCAGCTTTCACACATTTCTGAAACACTCCCTCTTGTTCAAAAATAAAATAGATATTTGTTTCTTACTTTAGCAAGTATTCGATACCGCAATTACTATGAAAATTGACGGTTTCAGACTCTAAAACAACAAAAAGAGATTTTTAGTAAAAGGCACGTGTGTTTTCAAAAACAAAAGGTTGGTTAAGAGTCACACTTTAATTTAAAGGTCTTCTGAGAAATGCACATGAAGATTTTTCAGGAAATCCTCCAACCCGTTCTGCCTTTTACATTTAAAATCTGCATTTCCCCAAAAAATAGTTGCAAAAAGTTTGATTAAAATGTCATATGTTATAGATAGTTTCATGCCAAATGAAACTTATTCATGGAATTTTTGGAAATAGCCTTTGAAGTCTCTCTTCTTTCTGAATTATTTTACTCGTGATTTGAAAAGCACTAGAGATAGGTGCATCTTACTACTCAACAAAGTTACATATCCTTAAGACATATAATTTATTATAGTAGTACAGTAAAACCGCGTTAACTCAGATCAGTTTTGACAAATGAAGTGTTTAGCATAATGAATGAAGACCTGTTTTACAAAGGATAAATTGCAATTCTTAACAGGCAAATTACTCGAATTCCCTTGCCAGAGAGCGAATTCATTGCACTCATCCCACCCGCTTGGGACCAGGTTGGAAGAGGAACTTAAGTAAGGCCACGGAAAAAGTTGTGGCCTATAGTGTCTGACTTGGTACAAAACAATATTGAAGAAGAGAAATCAGTGTGGAAGAATTTATAGACACGTTTAAACATATCGATGGCTTTTCCGATGTTGATGATGAAAACATTGACAGTCACGGAAGTTGTAAGTTAATTAAAGAGGAAGGCATTATTGCATCATGCAGTGTTCAGACAGTGTTGATGAACCAGCTGTACTTATGATCCACACGCAAGCACTAAAAGGAAATTGATACTTTATCTCGATAGTCAAACCGAAACACTGCCAAACGAACTTCTAATGTTAAAGCGGATGCGCCATTGTTTTGCTTGTAAGCGATACACTAAACTGAGACAGTAGAAGCTCCCTGCTTTTTCTACTGTCGACTTTTATAGTACAGTACAAATGCATAGTCTATTGCAGTACATACAGTGTATGGACCTCTAGGGGAAAGGTGTCGATAGTAACTTATAAAACAACATTAAAAATACAGTGTAATGTATATAAACTTGAACCACTTCAATAGGCCATAGCACTTGAACCAATAACAGGATATGCGTACAACTTTTGGAGAATATAATAAACAATTGAGAGATTGCATTACACTATTTACATCTCAGAGAAAAGGTTGGAACTGTCCTCCACCAGCATCTATACATGTTTGCACTCGTCTCACCATATTCTCTGAAGTTTTACGGAGAGTATCCTCGCCAATGTTACTTATTTTGGTTCGAATGGATTCCTTGAGAGCACCAATTGTCCGAGACGTATTCTTGTACACTCTCGCTTGTACAGTTTCTTTGATAATCGAATAATCTCAAAAGGTCTGTGCCTCCCCTCCAGATCCCCTGACCTAACCTCACATTTTTTCTTGTGGTGTTATCTAAAAATAGAGTGTAAAACAATAGGCCACGGACAATTGATGTTCTCAAGGAATCCATTCGAACCGAAATAAGTAAAATTGGCGATGATACTCTCCGTAAAACTTCAGAGAATATGGTGAGACGAGTGCAAACATGTATAGATGTTGGTGGAGGACAGTTCCAACATTTTCTCTGAGATGTAAATAGTGTAATGTAATCTCCCAATTGTGTATTATATTTTCCCAAAGTTACACGTGTGTCCTATTATTGGTTCAAGTGTTATGGCCTTTTGAAGTGGTTCAGGTTTATATGGGTCACACTATATTTCGGTGATGTTGTACACGGTTTTTTTATCGCTTTTCCGTTAAATCAGATTGCCCGTGCTCCCAGTTGATGTGGGTAAACGAGGTTCTACTGCATATAATGTTTTTAAATTATTTTCAGATATTATTTGTTTTTAACTCTTTTCAAACATACTTTTCTCAACTGGGAAGCCGTTCAACATATTTTTTCTTGCTTTTGCAAGAAAGTTGAGTTGGGAAGACATCACAAAGAGATAAGCTCTTTCAAATGTGACTTTCTTTTCTACATTAAAATGTAATAAAACGCATAAATAGTAATGGCGTTTAATTCAACGTGTATAAATAATCCAACAAATAAATAATGAATATTAATCTACGTTTAAATAACTTAAGAATGTAATCTGACATGTAAATATAAAATGAAAATGTATCTCGATAACAAAATGTAGATAAAATAATGTTTTTTAAGACTAGTTTGGAGAGGAGTGAACTGTCCTGTGAGCTCAAGTTCTTTATTTCTTTGTAGAATGGATATTTGAAATGTTACCTTTAGTGCTACAAAAGATAGTCACACGCAACATTCGAGTGATCTAAGCCTTTCTCGTGAAGTTATTTTTTACACAAAAGTAGTTTCTACTTGCAATCTCCGTTTGACAGGAACGAAAGATAAGATTGACGTCAGCCTTTATCTAGAGAGCGTGAAAACTGCTATTATTGTTGTAAAACGAAATCTGACAGTTTCTATTCATGCGGTGGGAAACAGTTGATTATCTTGCATTCTTATGAACCCTTCGCTCTTGACAGTGGAAAGCTCAACTTCGTTCACATCCGCTGAGTAATAAACATGCAAATACGCAAGTTGTTACTTTCTCTACCGCGTACTTCCTCTCTAAGTAGAGGAAGTATTGTATTCGATACCGAGGTTTTACTAGAAATATGTTTTGAGGATTCATTCAGCTATTTGTTTGATTGAATGAATGTTCAAAATGTCCTCTGAGTAGATTACCAATCTACCGCAGAGTAAGCCGATGGATGGTATTACCATCTTAGGCAATCGAGTGACAAAGTTTTCTGTAGGAGTTTCCTTCTCTTAGCTTTTGGTGTCCAGCACCTTACTGCAAAGCAGCAGTGCCTCTTAGTCCGCGACTGGTATTTTATTCCCCACCTACCACCAGCTTAAACTGCTGAGGTCTCTTCCCTATCCGCCAACCGGGGATGTGCCCTCTAGGGGTTACAGTGGAGAAAAACAACGTAATTGGAAACGAAATTTTAGACCAAGTTGTTCTTTTTAATTTTCTTGGTTGTGGCATTTCTTACTTGTACTCTAAAAACCCGGAGAAAAAGTTATCCAACAAGTGGTGTGTGCAATAAAGAACACTGTTTAAAAAGCAAAGCAAAAGACGATCCTACAGTTTTATAAAATTTTTACCATGCCTATGTTACTTAAGGGCACAGAAACCTGGATATTACGAACTAGTTTGGCAAAAAGGATTGAAGCAGCAGACGTGAGTTTAAGACCACTGCCAGATTCCCGACTGGAAGATCACAAAAGAATTCAATGATAGATCAGTGCAAAAATAAATAGTTTGAGCTGTGACAAGGATGAAGAAAGGCGGTATCCTTAAGAACTTTACGAATACAAAGCACAAGGGAGGAGCAATATCGGACGACCTAGAAAGAGATGAAAGAATCAGCTGAAATTGCTCAGTTTTGGAACAGAAAAATACTGTTTAATCCGAATTGTATATAAATATTAAAAGCAGAAGCATTATTAACAATGAAGTATTCTTCATATTTAAGTTTGATTTATGAGTCGCTATGTTTACACTCAAACGTCACTTCTTGTTGTATAATTGAAACGTTTTCAAGATCATTCGATCTCATCCTCAGCTGTTTGGTGACTAAATGAACCTTCCTCTTCTTCCACTACTACGGAGCTCCGATCACTCTGCCATCTGGTGTTAGGGGCACTAAGTTTTAATACTTCATTTAATGCCGGGATTTCAAAATTTATAACTTTATCACGGTTTTTGTTTACGAATATTTTTTCCCAAATATCCAATTCTATAGGTGTACTTAAAGATTTTAACAGTTTAACGCTGTGGCCAATGTTGTTTACTGTCCAAAAATGGTGTGAAACTGCAGATTTTTCTGTTTGTTTCAACTTAATGTTCCTCTGGTGTTCTTTTTGCCTGGTTAACAAGTTTCTCTTAGTTTTTCCTATGTAGCTTTTTCCACAGGTTTCACAATTAATCTGATAAATTCCTGATTTCAAATTGTTGGGGATTGTATTTTTCAGTGGTTTATTTAGCAGGTTCCTCATACTGAATTTGTTTTGGGGTGCTAGTTTTAAGTTTAGTCTTTTGAAGCTTCGTTCAAATTTTCTAAAAGCCCATGGATGGTAGGTGAATTTTCTATATTGCCAATTTGTGTTTTTAAGTGGTGTGAGAGTGGTAATTTTTGATATTATGATGGCTGGGTTGAATCCATTTAATACCGCTATGTCTTTTATGTGTTGTTGTTCTTTCAAAAATCCAGCCTTACTCAGTGGGATGTTGTATAGCCGGTGAATTAGACTTCTAAAGGCAGCTAGTTGATGTGAAACTGGGTTGTATTCATTTTTGGACCTCAGGATAACTAGAAATCGTCATGGTGTAGATTTTGGAATATACAGGAAGCCCAAACACATAGATAATTACATAAAGAAAAATGAATACAACCGTGATAAAGTTATAAATTTTGAAATCCTGGCATTAAATGAAGTATTAAAACTTAGTGCCCCTAACACCTGATGGCAGAGTGATGGGAGCTCCGTAGTAGTGGAAGAAGAGGAAGGTTCATTTAGTCACCAAACAGCTGAGGATGAGATCGAATGATCTTGAAAACGTTTCAGTTATACAACAACAAGTAAGTGAAGTTTGAGTGTAAACATAGTGACTCATAAATCAAACTTAAATACGAATTGTATATGACAATATTATGTTTCGAGAAAATAATAAAAGAATGAATTTATTTTAAGGTCTGTTGTTTGAGCAGCATACTTACGATAAAAATATTTTTAAAATAAATCTCCAATCCCAAAGTACAATTTTATTTACATGTAAAACTTCACGAAATTTTTATTTTCCCCAAAAAACTATTAAATTAGCAAAGCCATAGTTTCAATTCTCTAGAAACCTCTTCTGAATTCTTCTTGATTCATATAGCTTTACACAGAGAGATACAGCTAACCTTACTAATCAGGAATATACCTCTTCTTAGAGCATGCATTTATGTAATTTTTGAGCTCCCCATTCCCTAGATATTGCCTTTATTTTTTCTGAATTTTTTATACCTTTTGAAAATGGAAAGTCCTTAGTTCACCTTTTTGTTCTCCTGGCCATCAAAGAGAACGGAACTTCAATAACATAGCGACAGCTCTTATATTTAAACATCGGTTCAAACTTCCATATTCCAATATTTCTGTTTTACTTGAAACAAAATCCGTAACGAAACAATTTCTCCAAAGGTCCATAGGTATTAGGTTGCCTCATCAAATCGATTCTTATTAATAAACAATCATAAAATGGAGATAAGAGTTTGTACTTAGAGTCCTTCTAAAACTCTACTGGAAATAAGATAATAAAGTCGCTGCCGCAGCTCGAAGAATTTGTGAGGTGAAAGGAGGTGTTGTTAGTGAGCGTGTGACACGATGGTTCCAACATTTCAACAATGGAGACGACAACCCTTAACATTTACCATGTTCTGGAAGATCAAGGGTATGGAATATTGAAAATACACACGAGGTTTTGCGAGAAAATCTGCAAAGAAAGTACCCGTTGGCCTTCAGAAGAACTTGGTCCATCAAAAGATATCACGTATCGCCACATAAAGATAACAGAAGCTGTAGATCTGTACCTCATGAAGTCACACCTCAACAGGCTGAACGTAGAGTGGATATCTGTAGATGATAAATTTGTCAGCAGAATTGTCACTTGTGATGAAAAATGCGTATATTACCTTATGCTTCGAAACAGTGGCTTGATCCCCGCCAACCAGAGTTGACCGTGTTTCGAGTTTCGAGTTGAGTCGACGTATGTGGGTCCATGGTGAGGAGTCGTTCCAGTGAAGAAGTTGATGAATCAGATGGCCAGTCGAGTTGTGTGAATCGACCGAGTAGTTTAGAGCAGTGGGGTACGTTCCAAGTTCCTTTTTGAGGACTTATCCGGCCGTGGAACAGTGCAGAAAGCAGTTTAGAGGTCGGTAAGTGCAGCTGTGTGGCGTGGAATCGACGTGGAGCTCAGTTTAAGAGGTCAACCTGATGTACGTCACATTACCAGCAGCACAAAGTTAGCGCTGCGCTAACTTGACAACAAAGTTGTCATTTTTTTTCATATTTGTCACAATATATTTGCATCCCAAGCTATTTATGGAAAATGCTGTTATAGAAGTAATAAGATCAATATTCTGGAAACAGCATCAGCAGTGAAAGAATTCTTCGAAAAAAGTGCAAACTGCTATACCAAAATTCGACATCTGGCTTGGTGTAACATCAAACGTGCTGTGTTCATGATCAGGCAGGAATATCACATCTCATATTAAAGCGTGATTCATGACCGAACCTGCACGAGTTTTCTTTCGTTCTTGGTTTCCAGCGTGCTTATTACAGAATATAAAAATTTGAATATATTGATGTAACAAGTACCGCTGTCTAGTGATGCCTCTACTTTATAAAAATTGTAGTTTCTGGAGCATAACATTCCTCTAAAAACGTTGCAGAGGGAGCACTTTCCCACAGTTGATTCTGCACTCTGCTTCACGAATGATGGTATCATCATGACAGGAAGTAAATACACAGGAAAACTTGTCGCTCTTGTAAGGTGCTTAGTTTAAATGTTCTGTGATTCTGTCTAGGTCATGGGTGCTTTGATCTCTTCAAATGTTTGTAGTTATATGCATTTGTCTGTAATGATACAGTAGGACAAATGAAAATCCAGAAAAAATGAAGAAAAACATTAAATAATCTGGAAAATTTAGGTGAAAGTTCTGATGTGTCCTGACTTTATCAACAAACTGTTATAGAAGCTTATTCTTTGTCTACTTCATTGTAAACGAGATAAAAGTTGACTTCACTTGTTTCCTCCTAGATAATGCTGTTGAATGTAAACTGCTTTGAGATGTTACTGGAATGTGGATAGGTGTATAAGCAGCCGGCATGAATAACCACAATTACTTGAACGATAATGCTTTTATAGACTCAATGGATATTTTAAGTAAACATGTAAATGTTTTGAATATAATTTGAAGCAATGAGATGGATCTAGGTAATCTGAGATAGCTTAAGTAAAGCTTATTCTAACTGTATTGCTATAACGTGCAACTTTTGTAGAATTATGAACTATATTTTCCATTATGTTATTAGGCACTAAACTAAAACAGAGGAGATGTTCCATTCCAATCAAAATCCTTTCATCGGAAATATGTAACTTCTTTGACACACCTGAATACAAAATAAGAATTTTTCAGAAAAAGTGTTTATGTGCCTGTTAAACGCATAATTTGGAAACGAAAAGTCTGTGAAATATTTTCAAAAATCTATTCTTCATAGGCTCAACTAAATATAAAATTTTCCAAGGTTTTGATTTCGTAGAAATGACTGCAGAATATAGTTATTAAATCACCATAGCTTAGGGTGATTTCCTGACAAATTAAATGTTTTAAATTTTCTGAAAATAGTCTCTGAAGTACTTTCGACGTTAGATGAGTTTTAAATAACTGGTAAACCATTAGAAATAGTCAGTACTTGCAGAACTAAACCTGTAACTCTTTTTAAAGCATAGAATTTATGTGGAATACACTTTTGGTGGAAGTCATATGTATTTATTTTAATTGGTTTGCATTTTAAAATACTTACAATCTTCCCAAATAGGAGTTTCGTTTTTAATCACTGGTTATGAAGAAAGAACGGAATTTCGAAACCATCGTGCAGTGACTTACCGTCTTTTTAAAATATTTGACTATCATTTAAAGCGTACGTATTCATAAATTCCCATTGTACCTCATGGATGTCCACCTCGATTAACCTGAACTAATATATGAAAGGTTGGTACAGAGTGAGTATAGGAAGGCATTGCTCCCGTTTATGCCAACATATCAGTGTCTTCATTTTCAATTAACCTGTATGTCCTGGTATCCACTGTAGGAATGCTAACCCAAATTTTGTAGCAGCTGTAACGAACGTAGTATTTCATATATCTTGTATTATTATTTCACTATTGATTTTTTTCAACGTTATCTTGGTCAGTTGTGGTTGAACCTCGTAAAGTGAAATAGGTATCCACTGATTAAATTCATAAGTTCCAGGAGTAATCCAGAGATGATGTACAGTATTTTGTTTTATATATATTCGAAATTCCATGAAATAAGGATTTTGTTCTTAAATACTTGTAATGCCAAGGGCTATAAAACTGAAACATAGAATTTCCCTGTCTTTTTCAGTGCCATAATCATATAAAAGGTTGAAATGTACTAGTTCTTTTTTAATAAAGGTTTAAATTATTTTCCAAAAGAACCACCAGAACCTTTGCCGTTATAGATGCGAATTCATTGACTAATAAAGGTTTCACAGTAAGATAAGCAGGGCTCAATTATTGTGGTCTAAGAATAAGGAGTTCATAAATGTCGCCTGAAAGTCTTCATAGTGTCACCCGAACGTCGGGACTTCCTGTGGAGCCGGCCGGCGATGGAGCCGGACGGGAGGCGTTCGACCACGCCCACCCCTTTGTCTTATAGCGGTAATGAAGGGTGGCTGGAAAAACATCACTTCCGTCTCTTTCCAGTCCCCCTGAGTTCTCGAACATACAGGATATTTCATCTAATCCGGAACCTTCTAGATTGGCCAGTTGGTCCTATATAAGCAACACGTCGGGCTTGAAGTTAAGTTGAGTTCTTGTCGAGCAGTCGTGAGGATCGCCCAGTGAGGGAACGGACTGTGTACGTCCATCGGAGAAGTGTACGTAACTGCATGCAGTGGACCTGTGACAGACGAACTGGTGAATTGTAATTTTGTGCATTACGTAATTCTGTGTAATCGGCAAGTGTTCCGACTGTAATTCGGTGGAAATAAAGAACATTTTTGAGTTGTGCAATTGGACTTTTAATTTCACGAAACCACGAAGTCACAATAGTATAACTAAAATTTATTTCACTCTTACCAACGTTGCTATATAACGGTGCTAAAATGTTCCAAAGCTGCTGATTCATATGTGAAACACACAGTTTTCACTCGGTGCCATTTTTCCCAATTAAATCCTTCGTATGTTTCAGAATTAAATCCCCATATCACATATCAAAGTCTACAATGGTTAAAAATATTGAATTCCAAGAACAAATTGAGCTGGTGCTATACCTGTTGACTAACTTACCTCATAACGTCCATTACCTGGCTACACAACTTACCCAACTCCCTTTATCTAATCATGAATCTTCTTAAAAATTCTCATCCCCTTAAATTTCAGCCTAGTTAATGAATATAGCTCATGCTTCTTGTATTAGACATTATTTTTAACTCAATTTATTTGCCTCTCCTCCTATCAGTTTTTATAAAATTATAAACCTTAGCTATCGATAACTGCAACATCAGTTGATTGAATGGGACAATGTAAGTTTAAAACCGATCAGAAAGAAAGAGAAGTTCCATCAATAATGAGAGTGTTGATGCATCACGTAGGCTATTGTTGGGAGTGTATGGTGACAAAAAGAGGACATTTTGAACATATAGGGTTTCAGAAATAAAACACAATAGAGCTTTTATTGGAATCAGTGTGAATTAATTGGCAGCACAAAAAGGGCAACTGTTTCGTAAATGGTCACTTTGCAGATACATGTCTGTCATTTGTAAATTTTTTACTATCTGTTTTAAAATACCTCCAGTAATGTTTCAATACTGTTAAACTGTTACAATTACTCTGTAATAATGCTCTGTAATTATTACTGCCTTTTGGCATATTAAAGGGAGAAATCGGTGAACATTGAATACAAATTGTAAGATATAGAAGAATTTTCGGCGGACGTGGTAAAGAAAAAAGAGATACGGGTTTTTAAGACATTTAATCAGATTCTCTTGGGACACTTCGTTGTAAATATTGTAAATATTCACATATGTACATGATGATGCCTTGATAGCTTTGAGCGGAAGACATTGTATCACATTTGAGTTTATTTGGCAACACTAATGCTTTTTCCAAAATTTATTGAAGTGTTTCTGTAACATCAGGTACACAGTTTTTGAATCTCCTTAAAATTAAATGACACATTATTTTATGAAAAATACGTAAGTTGGTTAACAAAGTAATATTTTTCATTACGTTATCGCCGCTTGTAATTTGTGTATTTTTCAACACATAGGATACTAATTATGTAGTAGCTTGAAACTTCGGAAATAGTGTCGCCAACAAGTGATTAACTACTGTGAATACTTTTTAGACTAATGAATTACTAGGTGAACCAGTAGGTACACGTATTTTTGGTAAAATAGGAACTCGTAATTTTCTCTATACTTTCACAAACTCTTCTCACATTATTCCGTGTTAATGGAAATAACTATTTGCAGATGTTAGTCTAATTGCATAGTTCGTTGTACGTGAAAGGTGAATAGTAGACACAGTAGGCCTTAACAGATTGTCAAATGTTTTATCAACTATGTACCGCTTTGAAATTCCCTGTTTTACACATAATCAAGAAATAAAAAAGGATATAACTACTTCCTATTCGAGGAAATATTTAAGTATAGTGCGATCCAAATAAACCTGAACCATTTCAATAGCCCATAATTTTTTAACCAATAGTAGGACACACGTACAACTTTGGGAGAATATAATACACAATTGGGAGATTACATTACACTATTTACATCTCAGAGAAAATGTTGGAAGTGTCCCACACCAGCATCCATACATGTCTGTACTCGTCTCATCATATTCTCTGAAGTTTTACGGAGAGTATCCTCGACAATGAATTCCTTGAGAACATCAATTGTCCGTGGCCTATTCTTGTACACTCTATGCTTTTGAGATCCCCACAATAAAAAATCCGGTGAGGTTAGGTCAGGGGATCTGGGAGGCTACAAACCTTTTGAGACTATTTGATTATCAAAGAAACTGATCACATGTTCCATGGTGCCATTAGATGTTGCTCCATCTTGCTGTAAATAACCATCTCTGAATTCTAATCATCCAGCTGGTCCATAAATTTCTTGAAGGTACCCATATGAACTTTAGTGTCTACAGTCATATCAAATAAAATGGGACCAGTGATCCATAGAAGCTAGTGGAGGACACTTCCAACATTTTTTCTTAGATGTAAATAGCGTTTTTTTTTATTTACGTACTCCAACTTAAGTCACATCGGACGGTGAGTGAATTGGGTAAAATGATGCTCAAATGAGTCCAGGGTCCCTGGAGCTTAGAGTTACCCGACATTCGTCTTGAAGGATAATGGAAAACCCCGGAAAAGCCTTATCCAGTTAACTTACCCTGACCGAGATTAGAACTCATGATCTCTTGAACGTGAAGCAGACATTCTACCATCTACGCTACCGAGGCTCGCTGTAAATAGTGTAATGTAATCTCCCAATTGTGTATTATATTCTCCCAAAGTTACACGTGTGTCCTATTATTGGTTCAGAAGTTATGGCCTATTGAAATGGTTCAGATTAATATGGATCGCACTGTGTTAACAGATCTAATCCGTAACAAAAAATGACAAATTGTATGTTTTGGTGAGTTATATGTATTTTGTAGTAAGTTTTATTTATGTGTAATGACTTAATGGTTATTCAAAACACATTCATGTTGAAAAGTACTAAACGGAAATGTGAGATATTTAAAGATTGTGATTTAATCAAAATAGTTAAGAGCCTTTTCTGTTTACATGAAACATTTCAATAATGGCCGGACATTTTGTAAATATTTGTGTCATATCTTTGAACGATCGTATTTGTATTTAAGCGCTTTCCTGTTCAGACAGATGAAAGCGCATACACGTGTATATATAAGAGAGAGAGAGAGAGAGAGAGAGAGAGAGAGAGAGAGAGAGAGAGAGAGAGAGAGACAGAGAGAGAGAGAGAGAGAGAGAGAGAGAGAGAGAGAGAGAGAGAGAGAGAGAGAGAGAGAGAGAGAGAGAGAGAGAGAGAGACAGAGAGAGAGAGAGAGAGAGACCATTTTACTAAAGGTGCATTTCTTTTGTTCAGAGTGAATGTATATATTGTGAAAATTCGGTGTAAGTATTCAAAGTAGAAAGTAAAAACAGCGGAAATGAGTCAGTTGTTACTAAAACAAATGCACAGCAATGGCATGCCGCTTTTCGATAACCTAAACATTATGCAACACGTGGGATCTAAATTCAGAATATCATTGCTTTGTGAAGGTGATTCTAAAAGGTATTTCATAAGCTTCTTTAGTGATGTACTTGGCTTGTATTGGTACCATTAATTAGTGGTGAATTGCTCTCCGGTTTGAAATACCATTGCAAGTCTGGATCCCCTCAGAGTTGAGTGAACGGAAGTGATTTGTTGTACAGAGTCCAAACGACCACAACACAAGCTATTACGCAATGTATCCCTTTGTTATTTCATCTGATACTCCAGTTGTGTTCCCACAGTCTAGAGGTTTTATCAAGAATATTGACCTAATAAAGCCATTCTTAAACTAACCATAAACTGCGTTCCATAAACGTTGTGTGAACTTTACACGAGGGTCAGCTGATAAGTCCCGGGTCTCACATAGAGATGACCCCACTGCTCCAGTTTGGGGATAGCATCATATAGTTTAACTCTACACTAGCTTGTGTTACAGATCTATACTTGTTTATTTTTTGAATGACAACATTTTAAGCAAGAGAAGTGCAGATGTTTCATGAAAAGACAGGATTTGTAAAAACAAGCAGTGATTAAATACTTCCATTTTAAAATCTTAAGGCCTAAAGAAATCAAGGAGGAAATGGACAGTATATTTAAAGACTCAGCCCCTTCATATACAGTGATTAAAAGGTGGTTTGCAGAGTTTAAAATAGGACGTACGAGCACTAGTGATGAGCCTCGTTCTGGACGTCCTGTGAAAGTCACCACTTCAGAGATCGTTGAAAAAAGTTCGTGTTTAGTAGTGAAAGACTTCAGAATAAAGTTGTTTGAGATAGCAGAGGCTATAAACGTATAAAAAACGTATAGGTAATATTTTCAATAATTTTTTGGGCTTTCGCGTTTGTTGACACAAAGAAAAACTGTTTCTGTTAAGAATTTGGAGCTCTACCGTAAAAATCCCAGTGAAATTTTGAGATGGCTTGTTACCATGGATGAAACTTGGATACATCACTACACTCCAGAAAGTAAATCACTGTCAAAACAGTTAATTGCGCCAGGTAAACCAACTCCAAAAAGGTATAAAGTTTATTATGTCAATTAACAAGGTTATGACAAGTGTTTTCTGGGATGCACAGGGGATTATTTTTATTGGTTACTTGGAAAAGGTTAAAGTATCACTGTTGACTACTACACAAGCTGACAGCAACGTTTGAGTGATGTGAAAAGAAACAGACTTCATTTGGCAAAGAAAAAAAATATTGTTTGTTCAATCATTTCAATTGGAAAAAATGTGCGAATTTAAGTTCGAATTGCTTGAACATCCACCCTAGATCTAGCACCCACTAACTACCACCTGCTCTCGAACTTCAAAAAATTTCTTAGAGGCCGAAGATGTCACAGCTACGAGGTCACTGATGCGGTAAAGAGCTATTTTGAAGACTATGATAAATCGTACTATAGCGATGGTTTGCTTAAATTACAACATCGATATGAAAATGCATTAGCCTTTCTGGAGATTATATTGATAAATAAAGAAAATAATTTTAAATTCCTTTCTTAATTGTGAGGCCGTCATATTAAATGAAATATGTAAAATAACCGCTTCAGAGTAGCTTTAAAAATATATTGAATACAGGTTGATCTCCCGTTATGACTATAACCACATAGATAACGAAACTTAAAAAGCTGTACCTTAGTTAACGAGAGGTAAAAGAGAAAAGTAAGCTTTGGTTATAACAGTCGGTATAAGCTGTATAAAAATATGACCTATGCTGTAGTGAAATAGATAATATAAATAGCACTTTGTCAATACTACTTTTATTTTGTATTTCCTTTGTGGACAGTTTATTTGCGATCCAGCTCTCCACAGCAATTGTTTTGAGGTGTGCGGGTGAAAGTAGAATACACAACAAAGGATACAAGTTCCCGGTGAAAGCAGCCCCAATCAGGTTCCCTGCAGGGAGGATGCTAATCGAATTCCATTTCTGTTCCTGTCATACCTCCACACTGTACTTCCCAGCGTGATGCTGACTTAGTTCGCGTGTGATGAATGCTTTCTCCACGCGTACACGCCTACGTCACTAGTAGGGATGTAGCTATACAGTTTATAAAGGCTTGTACTTCTATATCTTATTTTTAAACTCATTTTAGAATAAATTAACGTGGTAACAGTAAATATTGAACAAACATGTTCTGAGTATCATTGATTGAACCTTGTGGTATACATTGTAATCATAATGTCTATATGACTTGTTCTAGTTTAAACATGACGCAATAATCATATAAAGTATTACAGAGAATAATTGACATCTGAACCACATTTTTGCGTGTTTTTAAAACGTTACAAAAGACAAAAATGAATCAAAATGGAAAAACATACTAAAATGGGCTATAAATGCGAAATGCCCGCCTCGGTAGCTAGATGGTAGCATGTCTGCCTCACTTTCAAGAGGTCCCAGTTCGAATCTGGTCCACGGTGAGTTATCTGCAGAAGGTTCTTTCCGGATTTTTCCCTTATTCTAAAAGACGAATGTTGGGTAACTATAAGCTCCATGGACCCTAGGCCCATTCGAGCATCATTCCACCAATTTCATTCATCGTCCAATGATTCAAAAGAAGTTAAAGGGCGTAAATTACAAACAAACAAAAATTCGAAATATATTGCATCTTATTAACCCTTTTTCAAATCCAAATGTAAAAAACAAATTGGCATACGGTTTTATGGACAATGTCCTGAGTTTCAAATAAAAGAACTCGCGATAATTTTCCCTTAAAGGTTGGTAAGCATTTTAATCTTTGCTGACCAAGATTTGAAACATTTATTTAAGGTAAAAGAAATATCTCACTTTTTGGGTTAATTCCAATAGTTGGTTGCCAATATAAGTATTTTGATCCCCAAGTGCACATTATCCAAACAACTACTGGCCCGCCTCGGTAGCGTAGATGGTAGCACGTCTGCATCACGTTCAAGAGGTCCCGAGTTCGAATGTCGGTCACAGTGAGTTACCTGGATAAGGTTTTTCCTGGGTCTTCCCTTATCCTAGAAGGTGAATGTCGGGTAACTCTAAGCTATGGACCCTGAGCATCATTTCACACATTTCATTCTTCGTCCGATATGACTTAACGTTGGAGGAACGTAAATTAAAATAAAAAAAATAGGAGCCGACTTTTGTATCCAATGCTCTTGGGCCGTGTCGTGACCGAGCAGTTACACCGCTTTACTCTCACCAAGGCGGACCGGGTTCGATCCCAGGTGACTACAAGTGAGATTGCTAGTTCACAACGCGGTGCGGGGGCGGGTTTTCTCCAGGATCTCCGGTTTCCCTGCCATCTCATTCCACCGGTGCTCCATCTTCATGTCATGTATGATCAGTGTCACCGCCTGCGATGCCATATATAGTAAAAGCGGGCATTAAACACTACAAAAAACAACAAAAAACAATTATTTATAAAATTTAAATAGATATAGCTAACCCAATACGTTCCGATGCATGCGTGTGCTCCTATTTCAACATAAATACTGAAACTTACTTTCAGAATTCAGTCAACAGAGTTTATTGTGTCTAATTTACGTGCTCCAACGTTAAGTCACATCGGACGATGAATGAATTGGGTGGAATGATGCTCAAATGGGTCCGGGGTCCATGAAGCTTAGGTACCCGACATTCATTATTCAGGATTAGGGAAAACCCCGGAAAAGAACCTTATCCAGGTAACTCACCCTAACCGAGATCTGAACTCAGGACCTCCTAAATGCGACGCAGACACGATATCATCCACGCTACCAAGGTGGGCAGCCAACAGTTACTCAGCTATTTCCATAGTTAATTTCGCTTTTTACTTTAATGCTATTCTTCCTCTACCTTCTGGCGGGGAAGAGTAAAACAGAAAAAAGAAGTTTCACTGCACAATAAGAATTGTGCAGTTATTTTGTTATTTGTTTTCATTTCCTCTGTTTTCTAAATACACAAGAGGAATTCCCACAGCAGGAAGCAAACCTAAAACACATTTGATTACTTTAACGCCACGCCTGTCACGTTGGTACCCATGTTTCATTCCTTTATGCCTCAGTTTCTTCCCCAAAGCCTCTCCCAGCCCGCCAATTTGCATCTCTGAACATTACTTCCTTTCATTCACAAACATTACAAACGAAGTGAGGGACTTAATGCACTCGTTTATGAAGAAGATCCTTCCTTTTAAAGCGGAACAATTAAAGTAACGTGGGAATTGTGGCCATTGGGCTCATCAGCGAGATTGCAGAATGACGTCAGCAGCGGAGGAACTACTGCACATCCTGTAATACTGCACCTTCTTTTGTTTCCGGACGACAATTGGCAGTATATGTACTTTCATTTCGCTGCTTCACTTACAATTGTATGTGTTGGTGCATTCCACAACGGTCGAAGAGTATGTAGTTCTGTTCTGGAGTAATGTTGAATAATGTTAAACAGAATTGATAGAAAAATAAAAACTAATTATTTGATAAACAATGAAACGAATGAACGGTGTTTTCTTAGGTTGCACCAAAGTTCCCTTTGACCAGGGGCGGCTGGTGGCTCTGAAAATCGGTGGTTCACAAATTTATCCATCAATTTAATTTGTTTGAAGTAACAAACGGTTGTTTAAGCCTACCACTATAGACTGTTGTATACACAAGTTAACGGTAATTCACAGCGTATAACACAACATACGTATTTCAGAAACACTCTAGAGCATAACACTCTTCCATTTATGCAGCTAAAAATGGACTTGATATCTCTTCATGGCAGACTTCAAGTGTACATTGCAAGATTTCGTTCTGGATTGTCTTGGAAGTCCCCTTAAACACTGTAGCATTCTCCAGATAGGTTTTTCAGAACACAGTCTAGCTCTGCACTGAAGTTTTATCAGTCCTCGAAAAATACCAGGATTGCTTGACGTAGCTGAATCATTGTGTCCTCGTAGAGCTAACTCAAAGGTTCCACAAAACCTAATGCAGTTAACAATAATGTTTAAAACATACCTATTTTGAGCCACTTTCTGGCTGTGTTCTTCAATTGTTCTCCGATATGCACTGTCCATCTGCTTTGCAAAGTGAGATTTGTGGTGGACAACACGGCGCTGGGGCGAGTTTTCTCCGGGATCTCCGGTTTCTCCCGCCATCTCATTCCACCGGTGCTCCATCTTCATCTCCTGTATCATCAGTGCCATCGCTTGCGGTGCCTTATGTAGTAAAAGCGGGCGTTAAACACTACACATTTCATCTGCTTTGCTATATTTACATTGCCAAGCATAGCAAAACTGTGTCTTTCATGCGCAGTTTTTAAGTTACGTGTTTTTAGCGCGATCATGAAGGTGCTGCAAAGCATTCACGCTATGTTTTGTCCACGGATCTTCACCGCCAAAGAGAACGCAAGGAAAGCAAAACAGGCTATTTTTAATATTACAACCACACATCAAATTATATTTCTCATATACATTGTTGTTAAAGTTCCTGTTCAAATATCTTGTTTTTGTTTTGACTACCTATGCGGTTTTTATATTTGGCGTGGGACTTCCAAGTCGCTTATTTTCGGTTTTTTCTTCTAAGCTCATTTTTAAAAAGGATGTGCTAATAGACCCTTTATGGAATTCATTGTTTCTCCTTATATAAAACAATATACTTGTATTTAAATAAATCACTCTTATTCACTACTCAAAGCACGACACAGCTAACAAAACACGGCACAAAACATGTGGCTATGCTCTGGTAGGTAATAGTAATCTGTGGTAATATTGGACCGATGCGAACATTTAATATGAGAATAATAGGTGGCGCTGAAAACAGAAGGAGAAGACTTGGCATTCACTATTCTCTGGCTGCTAAGTTAACCAACCTTATGCAGCCATAAGCCCCGCCCTTCCCCCTACTTGCCTCGGCACGCCCTAGGTTCATCCTGCCCTATACCTCCCCATTGTATACCAGTGGTTTGCAACTGAGAGTGAACTACTTGGCACCTGCAAACAATACAGCGCGCTGAGGGCCACTGCACTAGACAAGGTCGAACTGAACGCCAAATGGAACATGCCCTTGCATTAAAGAGTGACCCAGCATTTTGGTTGTAGCGCAAACATGATACCCCATTGAGAAGCCGCTTCTGCCTTTGACACTAGGAAGGGAGCAGTAGTCTCTCTGTGGATGTTTTCTTAGGGTTAAGTCTTGAGTATTTGTGCCCCACTAAAAAGTAAATTGCCTGATTTAAAAGGGTTATCGTGATAGGATAAATAATGTAATTTTATTACTTTTATCTGACGAGGGAAGTATAACTTGTCTGTACAATGAATGCAGATGGCTAGGATTAGGATTTAATTACGGAGAGGATTAGGTACGTAGACCACCATGCTGGGCCCATTGTTCCTATGCCCGAAGTGGGACACCCCCGGGAGGAAGGATGAGGTGAAGGAGAGGGAGGGCTGCCGACCGAAGGAGCCACGAGAGTACAGAGGGCAGGATCCCTACAGTTTACTTGGATAGAGACCTCCCGCGACAGGCCAGGACAGCGGACACGCTCCTCTACTGCGGGACCGCAAGGAGCCCAGCAGCCAAGCCTCAAAGTCCCTGGCTGGCGGTCCCGAAATGGTCCACGATTAAGACTGCGTAAACACAGGTGAGCGGTGTTACGTCACAATTCCCTGTTTCGTCTGGCAGCAATTGAGTCGCTTACTATGTCCGGTTTCGAATCAAGCCAAAATTTAAATACCGCCGTGAGATATCATAGGTTTACAAAGTAGAAAATTAATATTTAATGTGTCAGTTTTTGTAATTTTACGTCCTCCAACGTTAAGTCATATCGGACAGTGAATGAAATGGGTGAAATGATGCTCAAATGTGCCCAGGGTACATGGAGCTTAGAGCTATCCGACATTCGTCTTTTAGGATAAGGGAATACCCCGTAAAAACCTTATCCAGGTAACTCAACCTGACCGAGATTCGAACTGGGGACCTCTTGAACGTGAAGCAGACATTGGTTTTGTTAAGACGGGAAATGCAAGGTTCTAATTGCATTTAATTAAATAATTCTATAAAAAAGGAGGCAAAGGCAGTGAGAAACACTGAAACAGTAGTGAGAGATTCAAAATTCAAAGCGTACGGGAGAAAATCCTGGTAAATATTGCCTACATCCAAAAAGATACGAACTCAATAAGTTTGAGAAATGTGGTTTATGCAGTACAATTATTGAATTCTATAAACAGAAACAAAAAATCCCTACCGTACGTAAACTCTTAAATGCTCTTAAGAAAACTTCTTTTTGAAGGTAGAAAGATATATTCTGAAGAATACTTAAAGGAAAGATATATTTATTTTGGAAGAAAACAAAATACGTGTTACATACGCTGTGCTGGTGTTTTGATTCTTAAACTGTACTGCACTACATTTCCAACATCTCAGACCTCTACAAACCCCACGACCTCCCATAACAGTTACGCTCATTCGTCAGACAGGTATAACAGATATGCCACTTAGGTGCGTCAACATCAGGGGTATAGATTACCTCTTGGCAGGGCCAACAGTAATCTTGAATATCGTCTTCCGCACTCCAGACTAGTACTGAAAGGCACTGACATGTCTAACACCCATAAGCATGTCTCCATGCAACCTTCCATGGTTTTGGGAAACAATGTCCCATCCAGTTAAAACCATTCCGAACAGTCCACTTTTGGAAGCAACTCATGTGCGGCGCACAGCTTTTTGGAAACTTCAGAAGTGTCCTCAAGGGGGCTAGAGTCCGCACAGTTCACGATAAGAAGGTGAAACGCCTCCCCTATGGAGTCCATCTTAGACAAGAATACATATATAGATTGAGAATGCATTCTTCGTATCAAAAAGCAGAAACTGTTATCCTCGTGGGATAATAAACCTCACAGAACAATGACTCAAAACCAGAATCTAATGGTCCTACTTTGAAAATTAGAGAAACAATTGTCAGAACATATTTCAGATAATTTTTTTCTTAAAAAAGTGAGTCAACATTTACAAATCTGGCAGCTGAAGTTTTAGCTATTGGCTCCTTAACTATATCGCTTCTGTAACAGGAATTTCAGGGTGGTAGTGTTTAACGCCCACTTTTACTACATACGGCACCGCAGGCGATGACACTGATGATACATGAGATGAAGATGGAGCACCGGTGGAATGAGATGGCGGGGGAAACCGGAGATCCCGGAGAAAACCCGCCCCAGCGCCGTGTTGTCCATCACAAATCTCACTTTACGGTAACCTGGGATCGAACCCAGGCCGCCTTGGTGAGAGCCAAGCGGTCTAACCACTGAACCACGGCGCGGCCAGGGTGGTTCCGACACTTACCTTTTCACCACAAGGAGTGAAATTGTTTCTTCCCTCGGCACAACATTTGCTTCTTTAGTTCACTACAACAACAAGCTACAAGGATAACCATGCTGTCTTTAAGTGTTTGTGTCGGTCAAAGAGATGATTAGTATAATCACAAACAATTTTGATTGAATATGATAGATAACTTTGTTTATAAAATCCTAAGCCGGTTTATTTAAGGTTTCGTTGCTCTTTGAAAATGTCTACGGGAACAGATTTCTTGTGACCTGATATTAATGCGAACTGAGAAACTGAGAGATTTGATGTAGCAGTGATGGCATCTTGGTCCCTACAGGTTGATGCATATGTCTTTATTTACCTATTTTATTGAGGTTAATTTCCCCTTATTTCTTTGATTTTCCTGTGTGACGATAATGATTGCATAAACTGCGATTCCTAAAGGTTCCATACTTTGCGAATCTAAAGCTTCAAAGGAATGCAAGTTTTGGAGTACTGGATTGTGGCCGGCTTTCATGTTCTTCAGCAACAGGTGGAAATTCCTTGGCTCTAGTTAGGTACAGATCTGTTGTAACAAATTACATGGCTCTCATCTGGAATACTCCAGCAAGCTACATGTGTTCACTGCTTTTATTTATTATTATATGTACTTGTCTACTCTCATATTTTACAGAGATGAAATAAGAATACAAAACATGAACGTAAAGTTAATGGAGGAATATAGAATGTGACACTTGCTGTATATTACCAGGAAAGTAATTAATGATCTACTTAAATTACATGTTGAGATTATAACCTTATTTACGCATAAGTAATATCGTGTATTCCATAACCTTTGTGATAAATATGCAAGATAACGTTGACAGCTGTATAACATATGACTGAAAACTGTCATGGCGGTTAAAAACTGATCTCCCGTGAAGATATTATCAATCTGTATAATACTTTTGTGTAAGCATAAATAGCTGGTTAATTTAATATACTAATTTTTATAATACTTTGGTTTCAGGTAATTAAATAGTTTGTAACCTAGATTTAGATCATATTTAATAAATACATTTTTACCTAACCGTTTTCTTTGAGTATACGAGTGATATATAAATTTTGAGGTTAATATACCTACCTATAGATACAGATTATAAACGGAGGGAGCCCACAGGAGACTGCAGGACATATAGATGAACAGAAATCCTAACAGTTCTAGGTTCGAAGACCCACCTTACTGTGAAACTGCCTATAGTTCGTTTGTTTTATCTTGAAACATAGGAATTAAGTGAGAGCGCGCCTTATTGCCCGCGCTGTTGTAGGTAATCCATGACTGCCTAATCCCACTTCGCATTACTTTCATATAACATTCCGCGTGATTATATTGTAGCTATCTCTTCAATACCTTCAAGCCCGCGCTACTGATAGCGGTAGGGTTTCTTGTGGAATCCCGACAAACTTCTGAAATTTTGCAACATACCCTTCAACTAATCCGTCTGTTTCCCAGTATATTTGATCTCTACCCTTTCACATGTTCACAGACAGCCTTACATATTTCTGGAGTGATGTTTAGTGCTGCACTGCGGAATATCTTACATCTCGATCTTTGAATGTCACACTAAATTTCATCATTTTGCCCACATAAGTCCAGAAGCACAATGATACGGGGCTAAAATATGTCTACTTAATTCAATATGGAGTTTATTGCATTCAATGTATCCCTGTTTTTCTCAATTGTTACACAACACGAGCTTTGATGCCATATTTCCATTATTACCATATTTCACTGTCAATACAAAGCGCTGTATGTAAATAAACAAACCATGCACTGGTTGGAGCACTTGTCGAGACCTGACAGTTGCAGCGACAATGTGATTACAAAATGTGTCACCCCTCCTTTGTCACTAGATGAGTCTTAGAGAAAGTGATGAAGAACCAGCAGCTCTCTACATCCATTAGGAATGAGCAAGCACCCATACCATCTGTCTCGCACAATATTTATAAGCACATCTGTAATATAAGGAAACGGAAGTAAAACGTGATCTATTGGACACCACCGCAACATTCGACTAACTCGAGCGCCGTGCTATAGGTTGTGTAACACTAGAACATTTTTTGAATAAAAGTGATCGTAGTACACAAAACACAGGAATTTTACAAATGCACTTCATCAACACGCACCACACAAACCTAAAAAATGCCATCATTATACTTTGCCAATCTTAAGCTTCTTTTTGGAATGTTAAACGCTGCTTTTACCCTGTGACTTGCAAAGTTCTTTTCTTCTTTTAATTTTCGGAACTTACAACATGTTTATCATACGCTCTGTGCTTTCTGATCATACTGTGTTCTAATTGCCTGAACCTTGAAGTACTCATTTTTGATGCCCGTATTTGCGTTAAAAGACATTTTAGATTACCTCTATGGTCTAGTGTTTAGTATGCTAACAGTGAATTTGAGATCCTGGGTTTAATTCCTGGCTTCAGGTTAGAAGTAAACATACCTGGAAATATCTGTTCAACTTAAAATTCTAAACTTTAGGGTATCCATGTCTGAAATTTGCTGACATTTTCAAAAAATTCACAAAAACTGATTTTATATTGTTATTTTGTTTTGAACATTTAGCTTCAACTAAATAAAGGTGTTTGTTCTTAGAATTCTTTGAAAATTTAACACTTATTCATTAAAATGCTCAACAATACATGGTCTAATAGCCAATATACCTTCAGTGCCTTCATATTTACACTTTTGGAGACTTAAAATATCCTATAAGAAGTGGTTTGTAACCAACCTTCTTCAATATTTCAGCAGAAACTCTGAGAGAATGAATTTAAATACTGGCACATAGCTTTTGCTACACTTTGAAATGTCTCCAGTTATGACACAATTCATTCCACAATAAATTGTTTGAGAAATTATAATTTAAAGTGTTAAAATGTTTCATAAAATAATCAGAGGACTTGATTAAATCCTATATATTATTTTAGTATTCATTCTTAAGAATTCTTATTTAATAAAACAATTTCTGGATTACCTGAATACCTGATTATTTATCCTAGGTAATAAAAGTAAAGCAAAATATTTTTTCAAGATGTATTAAACGTATCTGTATGAAATTTAAAATACTCTAATTATGGCAGAGTAGCATGTAAAAGTTTTGAAAACATTTAGATAAAACTACATTGTTTATAAATTCTTTTGTGGATAGATTTTAAACTCTTCTCGTATGTTACAATAAGAACTCAACTGTTTTCTTGATCCTGAATGAATTGTTCCAAGAATGGTTTAAATATACGAAAATTCAAAACAATTGAATGTGTGCCTAGCTAAATTCCAATTACTATTAAAGTATTCAAGTAAAATATGCTAGAAGTTATACGTTTCGCTTCCGTTGTGTGGTTTAGCTTGAAGAGGACCGAATCAGTAACGTTTTGGTTCCTTTGAGCTACACGTAGGTCCAATAGAATTACTGAGCCAACCTCCTTGAAATGCTCCCGGAGGAGCTGAGTCTATTAGAGCGTTCTCAGAGCAATCCTCCCCAGACACCTATAACATCTCGGCAACTATAATCTAACACTCAACAAGAGTTTGTGTTGGTTCACAGGTGTCAGTAATGGGTTAAAAGGAGCATTTGCCTAGGCAGCTTAGTAATCTACTCCACTATCATTAGTGATTCTCTCGGGGTTGATCAAATAGTTATATAATTGTTAAGAAAAATTATGTTGTACTAACATAACCTTATCAGCTTGCTCTTGTACAATTTAATTTTACAAACGCCTATTTTATGTCTAATTTATGTTAAATGGAACAATAATAATTTGCAAAAATTGTATTATTACGTAAATATTTCATTGTAGGTGGTGCTCAGTAAGCTTAAGTGATGCTCAGCACTTCAAAAGTTGATTGCCAATTGATGAAATTAAGTTTCTATTTATGAACACCCTAACTTCTATCATTCTCACAGTTTCATTCTATATCATCCATGAAACATAGGTTCCTTTACCTGTCGTAAACGTAAGGCAGAGAACCCAGGAATACAAGTATGAAATTTCATTCCCTTCTCATGACCAAATGTTCGTGTCGTGATTAATTTAATTCGGAGGACCACCTTGATTTTAGCAGAAATCAAGGAAACTGATTTTCTGGACTGCACTCGATAGAGCTGTATTCATATCACTAGATAAATTTATTGCACACGCTACATTTCTTATGTGAATAATCATGAAGAAGACAACAATACATTTAATATTTTAAATAAACTAAAACCGTTTTTACTTTGGAACAAACGCTGCACGCAGCCACACAACCAAGCACATCACATGTCTCTAGATGTCTCAAACATGTCTGCAACTAAAACGGAAGAAGAAGACTATTTTCTTGCGCGCTGGCGAGTCACATGACCAGCTGGCCGCATAACCGGCGCCAAGTGAAATATTCATGCGCCCGCTAGAACAAATGACGATAATGGCGCAAACACCAAATTTAAAAATATCAATTCCCATTAAAGAAACTGAAGGTACCTTAAGATCAAACCAATGACGAAGCATATCTTACAAGTGGTTAAAGGCACGAAAAATTGTATTGATATGTAAATTTTGTCCTTTAACAGGACCTACATATTTTTGTGCAGTAAAACTGCATCTCATCCCTTAAGGTTACCAGCTGCGCCCAGTAAATTTAATAATATGGCTTTATTTGCTATATGAAGAACTTCAGTTTTGGCACACAATCAAAATTGGTTGTTGTCTTTAGAATAACTAAAATTTTCAAAATGTATTAATGCACATTTAGAAATAACTGCATCTAAATTCCAAGTTTGGTTATTAATTGACCTTTCGTTTTATAATTATGCTGTCACACATATGAGTGTACGTGAATTGTTTTATAAAATATGCAGTTTTGTGGGAAGGATTCAATAGGCTTTAAAATATATGTTGCCTGTGAAATTTCTGTCCAGAAATTGTTGATACAACACAATACCTTCTGTGCGTACTGTAGGTTACAGTAGGGGACGAGCAAACAGTCCCACTCTATGTGAATATATAAGTATGAAATTAAAAATGTAGACCATCAAAATTATATAAATAGTTAGATGCCTGGGTATTTCACATTTAATGATGAGCTATTTAGACAAGCTTCCTCATGGCATTTTTTAAATTCATCTGCGATTTTGTGATTCATTTTATCTCTTAATTGACCTGGTAAATTATCTAGAAATCTATGCTGCTTAAGAATCACTAAAGCTTTGACTTATGGTAACTGTAACTACTTCACTTTTAAGAGAACGTACCTATACCTCGATGTTGTCGGACTTCTACTTCCAATGAACTGACACACCAGTCCGCAATCTGGGGAGAGACAACACTATTTCAAACCTTGTGGGCAGTAAAGATTAATATGTTGTGGCATGCTAATATTTCGAGTCGGTGCATTTATTTTTAAAATGATGTACCTTGATGTTGTCAGAGATTTAGTTCTATAGAAGTGATATAGTATTGACAATTCGATCCACGATCTGGTGAGAGAGAACACTATTTCAAACCTTCGGAGTGGAAAAACTAATGTTATGACATGCTAATATCTTTCAATTTGGAATTAAGTGTCATTACTTCATATGGGCCCAATTTTATTAACATTTTCATTGCATAAATCGTATAACAATTAAGTTTTAATGATAATATGCTTTTATGCTTCTGTAATAATTCCCCGCACTCTTATTTACACCAACAGTTCCTTCAGGAACTGGCCAACATCATATGTTGAGTAACTTGGACTATCTTAGCTCCTCTAAAATTAATTTATTACCATTAAAACGTGCATTCAGTGATCGGAATATTTAAAACTTCACCGAACGAATTACAAACATATTTCCTCGTAGTAGTTTGAGTCAACTGTCGAATATTAGCTATTAAAAAGCTATTATTTTCATTTTCAGATCTATATATTGAGACACTTGCAGACACCCTCTCGAAGATATTCCTTCTATTAACCTTTAGAACATTACCAGCGGTTGGCCTCCTAGCTCAGTCGGTAAGACACCTGCCTGCCGTGCCAGGGGACCCGTGTTTGTTTCTCGGCGGTAGGAGCGGTGATTTTTCTGCGACCAAGATAATCCCTCATCTTCTCCAGAGTCTGGAAGTATGATAGTCTGAATGTGTACGTGATCTAATGATTAAAACCCAAAAAATACGACGACACCTTCGATATTGGCACCTAATTATCGTAAGGCAGCAGGGTGGGCGACCGGAGGAATTCAGGCCACGGCTACCCATTTATCTTGTAGGGCTACGAAGGGATGGTTGGAAAAACATCACTAGCCACCACTTTCCCCTCCCCCATTGACGAATAGAACCTTCAGGCTAATTCACTGAGCCGCGAAATTTCCAGGCACAGCGATCTGCGTATATAAGGGATGAAGTGGACAGTTCAGTTGAGTTATGATCAACATGCTACACAGCTTCCTACGACACCGCACCTTTAAAGTCACAGTCGCGGGGAAAACATCAACACTTAGACCAGTGAGAGGCGGAGTCCCGAAGGCTCTGTACTATCTCCCAACTTATTCAACGTCTTTATGGCAAATCTCTCCACAGAACCACGAGTCGTAATGGCACAATACGCTGACGATGTGCTTCTGTTCTGCAAAGACAGACACATACTCATAGCCTTCAACCCCATACAGACACCTCCGCCTCACACAGCAGTGGTGTCGGCGTTGGCGGATGTCCGTAAATCCGGACAAAAGCCAAGCCATACTTTTCACAAAGCGCCACACCCCCGTAGACTACCCCAACTTCAGCTTCCGAGGTCGAAGGATAGAGTGGACTAACTCTGTCCGATACCTTGGAGTAACATTGGATAGAGGCCTAACCTTTCGCCAATACATCAGAGACCTAGCGGCAAGGGTACAGGGAGCAATCGCTTCCCTGTATCCTATGCTGGGGTCGAGCTCGATGCCGCTTGGCCTGAGGTTATACCTCTTCCGAGCGCTGGTAATCCCCGTGATGCTATATGCCTGCGAGATCTGGGGCATGGCCGCAGACAGCTGGTTGGCATGGCTTCAACGTACACAGAATAGAGGGCTATGGTCTATCTATTCTGTGGGTCGCTATTTTCCTACCAGGTTGCTTCACGAAGCCTCGGGACTTCCATATGTGGAGGACGAAGTTAGGCGCCGGGCATCAAAATTCTACGCAACTTTACCAACTCACAGAAGCGCCCTTGTTAGATCACTGGGAGATTATGACCCCACTAGACGCCGTTCTAGACAACATCAGGTCCCCCGCATGGCATGCGGGCCCCCAAGATAACCCAGGAGCTAATCCTAACAGCAGCTAAAGCTGAGCTCCACATAATCTTCTAAGTTGTTTGGCAACAAAGTTATCCCCAACCCAAAACTAAATTAAAAACACCAGGGTGCTGGGTATTGCATCCTGTCCTTTCATCCCGAAGGTACAAATTGTAACCTCACAAAAATTCTTCAAATCTCAAAACCTACACCATATTCATCCTACAAACTCCCGTTCAAATACCTTACCTGCGGTAAAACCCTTAAAAACGGGTGGGCACGCAGCAAAAACCTTCGGGCTATATACAGCCAGCCAGCACCTCATGGTCATGGTCATTCAGTTGAGTTCTTGGCGAGCAGCTGTGAGGTGCGCCGGGCTAGTGAACGGATTGGAAGATGGTGTACGTGTATCAGAGGAGTTGTACGTAATTGTGAGCGTGCAATGGACCTGTGACGGACGAACTGATGGATTGTAATTGTGTGCGCTAAGTAATTCTATGTAATCGGCAAGTGTTCCAACTGTAATTTGGTGGAAATAAAGAAAATTTTGAGTTTATGCAATTGGACTTTTAATTTCACGAACCCACAAAGTCACACTATGATCCGAAGGAGAACGGCCGCCGATATGACCATTGGAGTTAAAGGCGGGATATTAATGAAAAAGAAAACATTACCAGCAAATGCTTATCTAGAAATTATTTCATATATTTAAATTTAGTGTCGCATTTTTAATAAATGTTTCAGTATTTTTCCCAAATTGCTTTTATTCATTGGTGATTAAGTAAAACTAAAGCTATATTTGTAAATTATATTATTAATACCACTCAATTGGTACATGAGTTCTGTTGTAGAGATTTAACAAATTACTTAAAGGCGTGTTAGGGCCCTATTTTGTGAATCTAGGTGATAAAGCTTCAAATTACACTTCTATGAGCCTCTCTTCTTTCTTCTGTCAGATTTTATGTAAATTTGTAACAATGTCTGACTATAATTAATCCCTTCAACTGTCTTCGGGAACATACGCATACATATATGAATGAGTATCTTCATATAAACTGCCATTTAATAAAAAGTGACAATACAAAATGCTGGTGATATCTGAGTAAAGGTTTTAATGATTCCTCTGGACAGTAAGTTATGAAGAGTGCATTTATAATGGCACAATATTTGTACACAGCTGCGTTAATTCTTATTCATTAAAGAGAATTTATCGACTTGGCTTGTTGGACCCCCATTGGGCGGTCCACAGATGGTGCATTGGAGAAAGCGCCCTAAATATAAGAGATAATATCTACCAGTGAAATGAAATATTCGGCCGGTAACCCTGACAGAAAACCATTATAGGCTGCAAGTGTGAGTCACATTATCCGTTCATAAACTTGAGGGAAAAAGCTAGTTGAGGTATATTCGAAAGAAGTGGTCTATTACATTTTAATATAAATATTGAAAATATTTATTGAATATTATTTTATAAAGGGTTCTTGTACTTTTCTAAATTATCCAAACAGTTATTATTTTAACAACCAAAGCTGCTTCTGTGTTTAGTTTGTAGGTTGCAAAAGAATTTACATTAATTAACTAGAATTTTCAGGAGGGAATGTTTGCTTTATATATATAGACCTTAAAATAAAATCTATCAGAAGTGCCGTCCTTTTGGTTCGAATACACAACCCAAATGAGTAGTGTTCCTTCTGTTCAGTTTATTTTATTTAAAAGCGCTCTGGTATTACCAAGACTTACAGGAGTATATTTTGATAAATAATACATTTTATAATCCATACACTTATCTAATCCATAATTTGAGGTGGCGAAATTCTCCTGAAAAATGTCGTATCGCACCTTGGAGAACTCAGGAACTTATATCGACGCAGTCCTTAGTTTATGGAGAGATGTAAACAAACCGGGAAAATTTATTACTCTGCCGGCGACGTGATTGGAGGGAATAATCGCGTTATTTTATTCCCACGTGGCAAACATGTGCGCTGTCAACGAACTTCTATGGAAAGTTTTTTCTCTGCCGTTTTCCACGTTTTGAGTAGCTTATATGGTAGCACTTTTACGTTAATATTGAATGCAAAGGTGTGTCTACTGTGTAATATATTTTACCTTTTGGACCCTACAAAGAGGCTGGATGCTTACAACAATTACTCAAATATTTCATTTCTTCACATAACCTCACCTCATTTATAGATTAAAAATTAGGACACGGGTATTTGTGCGGAATAACAGTGATAAATAATTGCGTGTAGGCATTTTGGTAGTTGCTTAAAAGATGTAATGGCATACAACTGGGAAAAAATTCCGTACCTAATCTGACAACAGACGAATTCCTGAAACGACTTCCGAATTTTCCTTTGATAAGTCCTGCATCACAATAATATATCTTCTTGCTCAACATGTATATTTTTTCTGTTTCTGTTCATAAATTCAAAACCTATGGTGTGGGAGCTCGTTTTTCAAACCTTAATACGAATACCACTTTTAACAAATTATCTTACTCACCTTCTTCAACTTGCTTCTTTTTCGTTGTTTTTCTGAAGTGGAAACCACGTCACTTCGTGCACCATTAACACTTTGCCTGAAACACTGGTGTATTCTGCTGACAAATTGATGTCCTCCATTGCTCAAGTTGTATATTTTTCACTTGAAAAACACGTTCAATATAATTTGTTTTTCACCACTTTTTAACGATTTTCCTCTGAGAGGTTTTACAAATTGCACGGAAGCAGCCATGTTTTAAACTGATTCTTTCAGTTCCTTCTCTTTTAAACTGCGCAAGCGCAGCGTGAACTCTGATTAGTGCGTGTAAATTATACTTTGATCAAATAAATACTAATTACTTTTTGTTACATTTGTAATAATGTGAACTTGTTTATATATTTTGCATTAGATATAAAATATTTTAAAATGGTATGGGAACTATATTTCTCATGCGCAGAAAGTTACAAGACTAAACAACCAATGATGTCGCACACGTTGACGTGCTTTTGTTTACATCACCACATACACCAAGGATAAATGCAAGTTTGGTTCTTAAATCAAACTTTTATTTTTGGGTTAAGCTGTTTATATAACTTTCCCCCCAAAAAGGAGAGAATTTATTGTACACCGATTTCTAAGTACATTTACAGTGAAATCTCTATATAATTTTGGCGTTTACTGCATTATTTCCCCTCTTTACTATATAAAAATTCTTCAGTAAATCTTGGCAAAATGCAACAGTTACTGGGAACGGAGAGTTAAGGAAGCTTTGGCCATTTCCTCCGAGAGGAGCACGCTTAGTCGTGATGCTGAATTTCAGTTCAGCTCCTCTTGGAAACCGGACTTAAAATGGAAATTAGTCGGCTTAAGAGGCACAGATCTATACAGCCTGATCATCAAGTTAAGTAGCCACGTTTCTTTGACGTAATTAATTTTCTACACTCACGCCATCTCCTGACTTGGCATTTAATTTACTGAAAACAGTCTTTTGTTCAGTGATGCGAGTATTGATAGTGTTTTGTTTTTGTTGATATTTGTGTTATATCTATTTAGTGTTTATAACATTTCTTATAAATATCCTGATGACGGGAGCGATGTTCGATTTCTAATCGTCTTTTGACCTGGCTTGTTTCCCAAGAATATCTTGAATATATTTGTTGCCAGGAAAGCTTCAGGTCTTACTTCAATTTGATGTTTGTTTACTCACCTCCTGTTCCATGATAAAAAAATGTTGTAATCACTGTTTTGAGCAAATAAATACACAATTTAACAGGTAAAAGTAAATAACTTTATTACTTAAAATTATAAAATAAACATATTATAATAAATCAACTTATGTGTACAAAAACATTATCAATGAAAGAAGGAGTGCGCTATAACAGAACTACAAAACAGATAATGTAAGCAAATCTTACACTTTCACACATTAGAGAGCATTTATTGTTGGTTCTAATTGTATATGTACCAGAACTGCTGTGCCTGACAACTTCGCGTTGTGCTGTATGGTTTCTAAACAATTTCATTATGCATTTTTAATTATTTATCTCGTACACATTTGCCAATAGCATTGCTAGCTCTGTAAAATGTCGCCCCTGCTGCTATTGACTTTCTGTGAATGCGGGTCCCAAAATGTTCCGGATTTTGATGACGCAAACCTTGATCAATTTATTAAAATTAATGTATCGATGAGATAATTTAGATGCTTTAATTAAAGATATGCATTTCTTGTTGTTGTTTGAATAATATGGAAACGAATTTACGATAGTGGCTTTCTGCAACAAATCTTTAAAAGCTTTAGCACTAATTCTTTTGTGTTCTCAGAGTAAACAAACTTACTTGCCAGTTACAGTAAGTGATACAATATATTGATAAGCAATTATATATATATATATATATATATAATTTTATAATCTGGAACCCACGATAGACAAGTACACGTTAGTAATGTCTATGATGCAACAATTAAGATTACGTCATCGCAAATCGGATCTTGCTTACAAGAAGGCAGTGTTTTGTTTTTCGGATACATTTATACTGAATGTACAGCACTGCAAAGTGTTCAAGAAATATTTCAATAGCAACGACAAATGAGCGAAACTGAAAGTGCATGAATATGATTCACTTAGTCAACAGTCTTATTTCTTTTTTAAAACATGCTATAACTTAAGTGTTTCTCTCAGGCTGAAAAATGTTAAATGAAGGGTGAAATTTCATCACTGCACCAGAAGCAATGTCCTTGTACTCTTCAGTAATGAATAATGTACATTACTCATATATTTTATAAGGGGATCTGGACTACCAAAAACATTTGTAAAAAGTAGCACACCTTATTTTTTACCTTAAGTACATAAATGCCGAATTCGTAACTATTCCTTCAATTGCATACGGCGATAAGAAAATTTTGTTTTCAAGGTGTTCATTTCCAAGAGTAAATTTAAAAAGTTTTTTATATATATTTATATGCATTTCTGGCTTAAGTCATTGTGATTTAATCGTCAAATCATATTTTAAATGTTAGTTTCATTTTAGGATCTTAGAAAATTGTGTCATAGGAAATTTTCCGCTTAACCTTATGCAAAATTCCTCTCTTCTTTAAGATATACATAAATACCGTAGGATAAACACACAAATGAAGTGTCCTTTTCTTTATCTAATATAGACAGATACTGATGTGAAAGCATTAAGAAGCACATAATCTGGATTGTTCCACAACCAACATATCTATTTTAAAAATTATTAGGCTTCCGAAATCTATTACTTTGAATAAATGAAACCCAATAAATATTAAGTTGTGTTGAAGTGACAAAATTGTCTACATGTTTTGTATATTGTATAATACATATAGAATGATCATTTTATTTCAATATACATAGTGAACTAACTTCGTATGCCAAGGATGTAGGAGAATCAAGCCTACTTAAACTGAATAACTTTCAGTGAGTAATAGATATAGGAATTCCTAAGCATTTTGTTTCAATTTGTCTATATTCAAACCATGTATCAGTACCCAGAATGTAAAAACAGCAGCCAGGGTCATTGGTAAACAAGTTCTGATGCAGTACAAGGTTAGCTGCGACGTCTCTGCCTATAGTACACTGACGGATGACTTTCGCTCTAGATTTAATGCTTAGAAATTCCTGTATCTAATGAACAGTGATACCTGTCTTGTAGTCTTAGGTGCCGTGTAAGAGCACATTTACAAAATTAAAGCGTGCATTCCAACAGGAACAGGATGAGGTAAATGTGAGGTGCAGTCTAGATCCTCTTATAGGGCGCACTGTGAGCAAACAAGTAAATGTTCACATTTGTACAAAAACTACAGTTTCTCTTGAACTGCTCTCCTTAACTCTTCCGTTGCCTTGGCAAGTTCTGTGGCTGACGCGTAGTCTCTGGGACCGCCCCCGGCTGCGCCGCCCCCTCGCAACAGCTTGCTGCCGTTGTCATCCTCTCCGCCGCTGTAGTAGTCCTTGGGTGGCTCCATAGGGTACCCGTGCCGCGCAGAACCCGATCCAAACTTGGGTCGCGGGATTCTCACCCTCTTCACGTCCAATAGCCACGATTCCATTTTTCTGGAACAAGTTACAGCTCCTATTAGTTCAAAATATTCCATATACAAAAATATCAGACTAGGAAATTTAGGCAACAAGTGGTCAGTGTTGATGCATATATATATATATATATATGGTGTAGGGATAACTGATAGAATTTTTTGGGCGTATAATCTTTAATATGACTTCCATCGGAAGGGAAGCAAAGATGTTGGTCCCATGTCGTAAATTTAAGACAGATAGAAGAACCTCAAGCCTGCTAAAGAAGACTATGAACAAAATTAAGCGATTTTTCTAGTCCGATATGGAATGGGATACTAAATACTTATTTTTGGTGATTATATTACGAGTGAATGTGTAATTTTTGGAGAATTCGTCATCCATAGCTATATAAGTGACAGTGATTGGCGTTAGCCTTTCTCCGTGATTTCCTTTATTACCTGGCGTGTTGAAATAGTAATAAGAATCAGGGACGTATTTAAGGGGGTGTCCAGGGGTTCCGGACCCGCCCCTCAAATAAATTATCATTTCAAACTTTTAATAAATAGTTGAAATAAAACTTGGTTTAAAATAAATCGAAAAAGTTTATTCAAGCTTCTCATCTTAACATCTCTGATCATTATCAGGCAGACATGAAGCTATTTAAGAGATAAAGGAAAAGTTACTACACAGCAGCTGTAGAACTCGTTAAAGTACACAAATAATGTCAATTACAATAATGGCCCGCCTTTGTAGTGTAGATGGTAGCGTGTCTGCCTCACGTTCAAGAGGTCCCGAGTTCGAATCTCGGTCAGGGTGAGTTATCTGGATAAGGTTTTTCCGGGGTTTTCCCTTATCCTGTAAGACAAATGTCAGGTAATTCTAAGCTCCATGGACCCCGGACTCATTTGAGCATCATTTCATCCTTTCCACTCATCGTCCGATATGACTTAACGTTGGAGGACGTAAATTACACAAAAAATTACAATAATGTACTGCGAGGTTAACCAATTCCGATATATTATAATTTGTTGATTAGAGTTCCCAGAAACTTACTTAAAGGTATGTAATTTTTAACTTCTAAGTTCCTATTCCCCTTTTTCATTCAAGGAGAACTAATACTTCAAATGCATCAATCAGTGGTACGCTTTTCAAATATCTGATTATTGCTTATATCACTTTACCTTAGGTAGGTATCAGAACAAAAAATGTGCAATGTGCATGGCCTTTCTGCAGACTTTATCCAAAAAAAACAAGACAAAAACAAACTTTTCTAAGAACAATCTGTGGAAGCTTGGGTAGAGAAAGTCATGTGAATATAATATATTAAATGTGTTTTATTTTTTTACAAACATGATAAAAACACATCCCTGAATAATTATTTATTAAAAGCAAATAATTCAACATAGATTTTTGGACTCCCCCCGGAAACTGACTTCTAAATACGTGCCTGATAAGAATACAGTAGATAATATAATTATTAGATAAAATAATTAGATATTTTAATGTCTATTTGTACTAAGAACTACAGAATTATGAAATATGATTGCGTTCAGCCCAGAAAGCTGGTTTACCATATTAATTATACAATTTCTACTAGCTTCAAATTATCTTTTTTACTTCTCTTTTTAATGCCCAATTCCATTTCTTTTTAACTTCACATTAAAGCTCCCCAGCTTTCACACGGTATTCATTTTTATTCGTTATTTCTCGCCCTCCGATTGTGCAAGAATGATGTCATAATTCACTGGTGAGTGTATCTTGAAATCACAGCGCCCTCTACGGAGAAGCGGTAATGTTTGCGGAATAGTAACTACAGCGCTCTGAGTGTGATTGCGTCGATAACTAATACAACCGGCCTAGCCCTTCACCCCTCTTTACGGTAATTCTAGTACGTATGTAAAGTAGCACGTTTCTACTCTAAAGGTGGATATGTAGACAGAGCACCGCGTCTTTAAGGTTGAATGCTACTTTCGTAGCACTTTCATTAAAATAGGTGTGACATATATATATAGTTTAAACCGCTGCATAGAGGAGTTTATGCAGCGCTATCCTTCAGACAAGTCCCTCGGAGCGTAATGTTGCTAAAAGTGTCCAGGTAACGTCAAATTGACGTACTTTTGTTTGCCACATAAACGTCTTACGTTTTATCACTATATGATATAAACTTTTAATTAAAATGTATTAATGTTGATATCCTTATGTCTTTTAAAACCAATAGGTGAATCAAACATTTACAAGATACAGGATCAGTTACTCGCAAAATGAGAAGTACTCGACGCTATAAAGTGACGGTCTCAATTTAGAAACAATAAATGTAATAAGTAAATATTATAAATATATAATATAAATAATCTGTTTCTTGCCCGCCTCCGTGGTGTGAGTACCTCGCACTCACGAGGTCGCGAGTTCGACTCTCGCTAAGGATGAGTTACCTGGATAATGATTTTTCCAGGGGTTTCCCTCATCCTACGAAGATGAATATCGGATAACTCTGAGCTCTGGGGACCCTGGACTCATTTGAATATTATCATCTGCTTCATTCATTCACTCATTCATTTATTAGTTCATTGTTCGATATGAGTTGCACTGTTGAAAGGATAAAAAAAGAAAAATTTGTTTCTTTACTAAAATGTTTTAAAACTAATACTGTTATTAATTAGATATTCCATTATTAAATTATATATATTCACAGAGAAACACCAATTTGCAAGATATTGTTTGCATTTATCAGTCATTTTGTGTTCACATTCATTAAAACAAACTCGAAAGTTATCGTATCAACGCACCAGGTGAAATTTCGCACCTTCATATTACGCGGGCAGGACCCACCCCTCAAATGGTATATTTACCTGCCAGTAGAGGAGCCCTCAAAGCTGCTGTCAGCACATGAAGTACGATCACAAGCCGCTATGGGAATCGTCTATAATCTCGCTCCACCAGCGATGCTAATGATGACGTCAAATTTTGCGCGGTAAAACCACAAATAAAACTGAACATCGTGTAGTCTTTACTAAACATTTTAATGAATGCAGTGTTTTTGTCGATTTCGGTCATTTTTCATTTAAACATTCCCTTCTCCGGAACTTCTAGTCAAATATGGTGACTCTATATATCTTTCCTATATATTAGACTTTTAAAATGCTAATTATATAAAAAGGTAATAAGGAATTTCTGATTTCAAAACACTACATATCGCCACTCCTACTGGAAAAAAAGCCGCCGATACGAGCTTGTATATGAAGATACTAAGGCAGCATGTAAATGAAACAAAACAAACCGTCGTAATGGTGACGGTACATTCTTCAGGTGAACAGAGTAAAACTGGTATCAGTAATTCTAATAGTGCATGAGCTTAAATAAAAACCGAGTATTCAATTTGTACGACGTCAGTTTACTCTCAAAAAAAAAGTTTAAATTTCAAATCTGACCTATTAGTAGTTATGCCACACAAGCTCATTAACAATAAATTATTATACCAGTATAGTAACATGGCTTCAGAACATACATTTATTTTGAATGAGTAGAACCAGACTGAAAAATTCAATGCCATAGCCGGGATTTGAACCACGGATTTCACACTCTTCGTGCGGTTGCTCTAACCAACTGAGCTACTATGGCCAACATGCCGACATGACATTAAATCCCCCAACTGACTCGTATGTTTCTCGGTAGACCACTAGGGGATGTCATAAGCTATGAGACACGCACCTTTTGTGGTAGGTGACTTACTATGCTGTAAGTATTTAAGTCCCAGGTTTCATAGTTAAACCACTGTTATTCAGGTAAATTGGCTCTACTCATTCAAATCTTAGCCTACACACGGTCTATGTGGAACAAATGATTATTTCCATAGATTTGTTTAATAATAAATAAATCACAATGACATTTTAATTAAAATAATTAAGGTGAATTGCATAATATCCTCGGAATCAATGAGTAAAATACTTTTGATCTTGTTCTGGGATGGTTTCTTATTCCCACTTTTACCCCCAAACCCCTAGGACATTAGTTAATTTGGAACAGAATAATTCTGGTAAGTTTCTTATATATTGTTTTATTTAATGTATAGTTCTGATGCAGCTGATTGTTTCTTATAAACCATCCAGTTTCTTTAAGTTCTGAGAAATATATCTTGGATAACTTGAAGTCTGTATGACGCTTTCAGTAAGAAGAGATCAATTTAAAAATTTATAGAGAAGAAAAGCACTTTCTACCCTGAGTGAAGAGCTTTATTTATTAATGGATATTGCTGATTCTGGATGCAACAATCGCCTTGTTAAGCTATCCGTGTCAAACATTACACCAAGATGTTTAACTGCCGATTGCGAGAATAGCCTTGCTTTGTCATGCGAAATGTTATGAATTATGTTGAATTCCAACCCACCACATACAAATTTGTAGATAATTTTGCAGAGTCATCATTTTGTTTGAGGATTATCACAACCGCGTTGTTTTGTTTCCTCACATCATACGGAAGTAGCAAATAAATCACAAATTCTGTTGCCACATCAACTTCTAATTACGACATGAACGTTGTATCAAAACAAAGCTACTCGGTTTCACCGTACATTGGCAACTGTGGGTTGAGAAACCTTCAACCAATGCTACGTACGTTTTTGTCGTATTGACAATGCTAATTATGAAAACGAAGTGCGTCAACTATATGAGTTGTAAACATACGTTAGCAACAGATGTTTTCAGTGTGTTTGTTTGTGGCTTCGAAAACAAACCAGAAGCATAGCGCACATGCTTTTGTTATTACTAGGGCTGGAAGTTGCAGACCTATAAATTGTTTAAAAAGAGCCTTTAAAAAACCTAAAAGTATCCCAAAAAGGGCCTAAAGATAGGAAAAACGGACGTAAAGAACTGGACTTCATTTCTAGCAGCTTTGTGGCCAGGATTTCTTTCACAAAGTGCAAAACAGAAACGAAACCAACCTACGCACTCCGAGTATGTCAGAGTGCTGGTCAAAATAACAGGATATTTAGAGAGGGTTTACTACGAGGACTGTTCAATAAAAAAGTATCACATTTTCTTTTTGTAGTGTTTAACGCCCGCTTTTACTGCATATGGCACCGCGGGCGATGACACTGATGATACATGAGATGAAGATGGGGCACCGGTGGAATGAGATGGCGGGGAAAACCGGAGGTCCCGGAGAAAACCCGCCCCAGCACCGCGTTGTCCACCACAAATCTCACTTTGCGGTCACCTGGGATCGAACCCGGGCCGCCCTGGTGAGAGCCAAGCGGTCTAACCACTGAGCCACGGCCAGGCCACAATTTCTTTTTGACAACGTGCCTTTACTCATCCTCATAATGTTGATGATCCTTCTCAAAATAGTCTCCCCTGAATGCGATGCACTTGTCCCAGCGTTTTTGCCGGTCTTCAAAGACATGCTGGAAACCATTTTTGAGAGATCCTTCAAAATTGCCTCCGCAGCCTTCACCACTGCTTCTGGTTATGTATAATGCCTCCCACGAAGGCGTTTCTTCAAGTTAGGGAATAGAAAAAGTCACATGGGGCTAAATACGGACTATAGGGAGGGTGAGGGATGCACTTCGCGTTGATATTTGTAAGATATTCAGCAACAACATTGGCAAAATGTGGCCGCGCATTATCGTGGTGCAGCATCCAGCCTGCTTCATGGAAATGTGGTCTTCTGCGCCTGATATGGACTTGCAATGTTTTCAGGACACCTCTGTAATATTGTCCAGTTACTGATGTGTGTGCAGGTGCAACATGCTGATAAACCATCTCATGAATATCAAAGAATGAGATGACCATAACTTTCCCAGCAGAAGCAATCACTTTTGCTTTTTGGGGGTTGGTGATGAAGGAGATTTCCACACTGAGTTTTGCTGTTTGCTCTCAGGATCAAAATGATGTAGCCAAGTTTCATCAGCAGTGATTACGTTTGAAAGAAACTCCGGATCTTCCTCTAACATCAACTTTAACTCCATGTTATCTCCATTGCAGCGGTAGGCGATACTGAACATGTCTAAACTTGCCTGTTTCTCACAGGCGGGAACCAGGAGTACCAACAATGAAACTATTACGGCGTTTTTGTTTCAAATTAAGCTAACAGAATATAATAAGATTGAATTTTAGTGCGAAAAATTATGAACGTAAAAAAATTAAGATTATTCTTTATTGAACAGCCTTCGTACTATATGCGCGCGATCGGGCTCCAAGTCCTCATTCGGTAAGTTTCGTATAACTCCGTAAACTTAGATGACAACTTTTAAGTTTGAAATGCGCTATACACTGACATCTAGTGGCTAATACACTAAGCCTTATCATGCCCGCCATATTTCGTTTTGACCAATTTCGAGGTTAATTAGCTAACCAGTTTACAACAATCGTATGTTAGAATTAGAATTTTAGTTCATCCTCGGCAACATATACATGTTATTAGACACGTCAAAATGTATAAATACAATATATACATAAAGTCAAATTGATTACATACAATATGCACATTAAGCAGCTTTTCTGTGGTTTCATGTGGTATTTGCATAGACTAATTTACTACAAGAAATGTCATAATATAAATATTACAGGTTTGTGAATGTACTATGCTCCCAGTGCTCATTTACATGGTTATAGTTCTAAAAATTCATTAACTGTATAAAAACAGGGTGCCCGCAAAAATTTCTTAACCTTATTCCTAAAATTGCAGCTTGTTTAAATGAATTTGGAAGTTTATTATATAACATTATCCCTTTGTAGTTAAAGCTTCCTTCATAAAGCCTCCTTTGGTGCGCCCGAATTGCCAGTTTATCCTTGTTACGAGTGTAGTGGTAATGTACATTTACTTGAAAATGATTTATATTTGTATGAACATTTGTGGATGGTATGTTTCTCGAAAAGGGACACATTATTATTCGTCTAACTCCGTATAGCTGTGATCTGAATGCGATTGAGCTGGCGTGGGCAAAACTAAGGAATGTTTTCAGAGGATGCAAAGTTACTTGTGATATTTTCGCTTATCTTACACGCTATTTTGCTTAACTGTGTTTTTCAAGGTTGACCATACTGCAGAAACAAAAGAGCGTTAGCTCTCGCTTCTTCCCCTCTTCCCGCACCACACCGTAAATCCAGCGCTCAATTTATCTTGCGCGTACTGTAGGTACTTTGCTGATGCTAATGACTTGAATACAATACACAGAAACAGGAAAAAGATAGTCAAAGAAGTTAAAGCTTAAAATAAAAAAAAGGCTTTTAAAATACTAAAAGTAGGACCTATAATAAAAATAGCTAAAGACAAAAAAGGACAAATAAAGTCTCTAAAAATGACCTTTAAATAAAAACAATAGCTGGAAAAAGCAAAAAAAAAAAAAAAAGGACAAAAAAATTCTTCAACTTCCTAGCCCTACGTTAGTCTAGATCGTGTTGCTAGGGGAAAATATATTTGGTTACATTTGCAAAGCATGACAGAAAACCAGGAAATACGAAAGATCAAACTATAATTTTGTAGACATATTAACTGCGCATTTACTCAGGCTTCTAGCTAGGTAAATACATTGTTTAAAGCAGGCGTTTCGAAGATGTTCATCATTTTGCCATCAGGATACAATGAACATTTCATATTTAGAATTATATTTGTGATTATTATGCCATCAGGAAAGCTTGTGTTAAATACTCTTCAGAGAATGACTTCTACGGTCTTCATTTTGTATTTGAACAAACATACTGTAGCAAGTGAGACCCTCAATGGCTGCTGAACGTATTCTATTTTATTTTTATTTAGGCACTTAACGTATTGCAAACGTTACTTGGCACACTGTTGCATTCCAAATAACTGATTCGTCGAATCGATTGTGAGGTAGACGTGTGATACGGAGGCGGGTTCCTGGGTAATTGGCACAATATAAAGTAAAACAGTGACTGCCTTACTGTCCAGAGATTAAAGACCAGAGGGACTGTTACTGTGCAGTAATTAAGGGAATGTCGCAGGTCTGTTAACACAAAAGGGAGGTGCCCGGCAAGTGCTTGAGCTCGTGTGTGAGGAGAGACTTCATCAACGACCTCTCCACTCTTAAAGGTCATAACGGCACTTGGTGACCGTGGAAACTTGTCTCTTTTCTGATGACCTAACTGACCCCTCTCCCTGCCCGCAGATAAAGATGGTAGAGTGTGGTCCTACCAGGTGGAGAACAAACACAGGTGAACGTGTTTAAGTAGAAGAAAGAAGAAACTGACCAAATGCACTTCTGTACTTCATCTGGATGCCATTTGTCGAGTTAATGTACTGGGACATTCAAATACTTCTTGTATAGTAATCGATTCTTAATTTAACTCTCTAAAGCACAGAATTGTTTTTGTTAACAATGTTAGTAAATTTTTAGATAATGTTAATAGTATTTATGCTCTATTTGCATTAAACAGTAATACACAAGTAACAATTTTATTCCATAAATGTATTAATTTGTTTACATATAAAATCAATGCAACCGCAGTCAAATCAAATTCCGACGTCAACCACATGTGCTATGACACCCATTATTTTACGTGGGCTCTCCCCATGCTTGACCACAGCCACATTTGGCTACGGCAGTTGGGATTCAAACTCATGACTTTAATGATCATGTTTACGCGAATCGCCTTCATTAAGTAGCCTCTGACAGGGATACGTAAACCGTTTGGCAATCAGAAGGGCAGTGGCATGGGAAGCAGCGTTAGCTTACTGCTTACCCTTTCAAGGCCATAGGTACACGTTTTCGTAATCCATCTGAGAATCAAAATATTAGGTCGATTTAATCCAATAATAATTTTAAATCTACGGCGCCGGGGTAGCGCAGTGGTTTTGTTCGTGGCTCCCGTGCTATGGGTCCAGACTTCAATTCACTGCTCTAGGGTTGGCAATTTTAAGTCGGCCCTATCCACGCTTTCACCTCTGTCTAGCACCCTATGCCCAACGTGGTTCGTAGTTCACGGTAAAAGCTGTAGGTCCTCTCGCCTCATCGTCATCTTCACTGTCACCCTGCCCGCCTCGGTAGCGTAGATGGTAGCATGTCTACCTCACGTTCAAGAGGTCCCGAGTTTGAATCTCGGTCAGGGTGAGTTACCTGGATAAGGTTTTTTTCCGGGGTTCTCCCTTATCCTTCAAGACGAATGTCGCGTAATTGTAAGCTCCATGGACCCCGGACTCATTTGAGCATCATTTCACCCATTTCATTCCTCTTCCGATATGACTTAATGTTGGAGGACGTAAACTGAAAAAGAAAAACTGTCACCCTATCATTGGAGGTAATGGACACCGCCCTCTGGGTGCCTCCACCCGAAAAATGGATCCGGTCATCATGTGGTGGGGCGAGGTTACCCCGAAGGCCGTAATTGCCATTTGAGGAGTGTTGGGAACCAACCAACCCCTCGGTAGCTAGATGGTAGCATGTCTGTTTCACGTTGAAGAGATCTCGAGTTCTAGTCTCGGTTTGGGAGAATTACCTGGATAAGGCTTTTTCCGGGGTTTTCCCTTATCCTGAAAGACGAATGTCGGGTAACTCTAAGTTCCATGGACCCCGAACATATTGAGCATCATTTCACCCATTTCATTTATCGTCCGATATGGCTAAATGTTGGAGGACGTAAATTACAAACAACATTACAAGAAGTTCCAGGAGCTGTGCATTATAACATAGGCGTCCGCACGCGCCAGCCCTCACGCTTGAAGAGGAGACTACCACAGGACCTGATTCTAGTGATTCTAGTGCTTGATTTCTGTCTTACATCTTCAATATTGACATAATTTCTCAGAGAGTATTATTGGAGTTCTGACTTAATGTAGTTAGGGGGCGGCCTGTTAGCCTACCCCTGAGTGTTATTGTTCTTATTGTACTGTTACCTTCTTTTCACTCTGATCTGTAAAGCATTGTACTGTTGATCGATCAATAAAAAACTTATAAAAAGATTTTGTGATGCGTTTCACATGTCCTACTGCTCCCTTTAACCACTCGCCTTTAATTTTTATTTGTTCAAAATCTCATAAATCTGAATTTCATTCACTTTAAACCATAGGCTTAATTCTTTAGCTAAACGCTTATCCTTTTCGTGTTCTTCAATAACCTTAATTTTCCGTCCAATGATAATGTCTTATGTTTAGAAGTCATTTTACAGGATTTGTGTACATCAAACAATGCTTTTAGAAAGCACCAAAGTGCACAGTTTTCTTCCACTAGTACTTGATCACTTGTAACAACAAAACTGAGAGTGAACACACTGTAAAACAGTTGTACCCTTACCATGTGAGTTGGAAGAGAGTTGAGAGAGCTAATGGTTTGTTTTACCTTTTCTTCGGAGGATTACAGTTTGACTTTGTGGTCCTTGGGATTTCGTGCAAGTACAGTCGCCCTAAAAATTGTTGCACATTTTAAAATATGTATGCTATAAGCCATTACACATAAAGTAATCCGTTTTAATCAGGTTATTTACGCAAACGGTTCCCAAAAAATATTAAGGTTTCCGCGTTATGCAGTTTTCAGTCTTAGAATATAATGTTACATGGGAAATAGCTCAGTTTGAATGTGCTCAAGTTTTTCTCGGGAAGCAAGACAGGTTTTATATTTGTCATATCCAGTGAGTCATTTGTGGTTATAACATTTAATAAATATCCTGATGATGGGAGAGATGCGCACTCCCGAAACGTGGATTTCTAATCGTCTTTTCACCTGTCTTGCTTCCCGAGAACAACTTGAACATATTCGTTGCCAGGAAAGCTTCTCGTCTTATTAAATTAGTTTCGAAATTTATTTTCCATTTTTCCAGGTTTATGGTATATAAGAGGTCCGTTTTAGGCAAGTTTTACTGTATTTCTTTTCAATTCAGATGCTTATTTAAGGTAATAAATTCTGTTTAATTAAGTAAAGTTTTGGGAGTGCTAAAGAAGTCAACTCATAAAAATTTAATAATGGGTGAAGTTCATAAATTTTATATATGCTTATGATGAGTATTTTTCCTTCCTCTAAAACATACCTAGGTACAACATTATTCAAATTTCATATGTGCCTTCCTAAAATGATACATCAATAACACTCAAGTAACATTTTCATTCGTCCAAAATAGCATAATACTATTTCTTTTCAAATATAATAAAAAGCCTGAAATTTTCACTTGCTCCTGTCATTCATGTAAAGAGAAAGCTGCCGAGAAAATCTACCTTGACATTGTCAAACTCGGAGCTTCCGGACTTGAAATAAGATAATCTGGTGACGGGACTCCGGAAGCAGCAGCACTTGACCTACACAGTTTACAAAAGGTCATTTGAATATTACGTGACGCCTTTTATGTGGTTAGTAATGAACCTAGCATTGTTTTAAGAAGAACCTACTTTTTGTGTTGAGTACGATGTCTAAAATTCTGACTAATTAGCAGGTGAAAGACATGCTGTTTTCACAAGAGCTTCCTAATTTCTAAGATATTAAAATATGTTAATGTAAGATCCCACAAACGTTACTCACATTTTTACACATTTCCTCTTGTGTCACGTTCGTTTTCAACAACATAATTTTCCCACAATTACCATGTAACTGTGCTAGGTATAAAGAGCCATTATAGATGTTAAAGACAGAATTGTGCCTGAATGAAGGTTCTACATTACCTATAGAAAGTACCAGCCTTAAAAGAATACGTTTAAAGAAGCTTTGCAGCAAATGTCGTGTTTTCAGTTTACATTTAATTTCATTAAGATGTTTTTTAACCCTCTTGTTTATATCTGACAACTATGCGACATGAAGTATGTTAATATTAGTAACTGTGCTTTAAGAGATTTAAGAAAATCTTGCAACACAATGCCAAATTGACTTGTGTTATCTAAAAACAGTAGCGAAAATAGAACCTCACGTTTCCGAAGCAATCTATGAATAGAACAAAACTATCTAGGAAAATAAAATCTACAGAACAACTTTTCTCCTTCAGAAAACCAAAGACTAGGACATTTAGAAGTTCTAATTATTGTGTATGGAAAGATAAGATACGTTACCCTATGTCTTCAATTTAAATGTTAGCATTTAACAAACAAGTATTAACAAACAATTTTTCGACAAAGGATGGTTAAACAGCTCATATTCTAATGAAGTAAAAAGAAAAAATAGAAAAAGAAGGCCCATGTGGTAACAGCTCAAAGTAGGCCTGAGTCTGCCCACCCAATTGCCGGCCTCATGCCCACTTACGCAAGATAAAGGTGGTTGATCATCAAACTGATACGTGGAGGAGATAGGGTCAGCCAGGAAGTTGGCTTTCTAGAGCTATGTGTAGTGTTGAACGTCCGCTTTTACTACATACGGCACCGCAGACGGCGATACGGTTGATATAAGAGATTAAGAGGAAGCACCGGTGGAATGAGATTGTGGGAGAAACTGGAGATCCCGGATAAAACAACCCTGGCGCTGTATTTTCTATCTCAAATCTCACTTTGTGGTTGCATGGGATCAAACCCGGGCCGCCTTGGTGAGAGCCAAGTGGTCTAACCACCCAGCCACGGCGCGGCCTCACGATGCTGAGTGTTCACTCGTCCTAAATCCGAGGGTTAACATCCGCACCCTCTGGGGTGGGATGGAACTTGGGTTGCAACCCCTGGCAAGGAACAAAGCACAAATCTCCAACCCAGCCTCAGTAGCGTAGATGGTAGCGTGCGTGCTTCACGTTCAAGAAGTCCCGAGTTCGAATCTGGGTTAGGGCGAGTTACCTCGATAAGGTTTTTCCGGGGTTTTTCCTTATCCTGAAAGACGAATGGTGGGTAGCTCTAAGCTCTATGCACCCCGGACTCATTTGAGCATCATTTCACCCATTTCATTCATCGTCCAATATGAAATAATGTTGGAGTACGTAAATTACACACACACGCGCGCGCGCGCGCGCGCGCAAACGCTCCGGCCCACCACGCCAGAGCGCAGGACAGACTACGAAGTATAGTCTCCATGTTCACGCCGAAATATTGGTATCTAACTCACAAACTGATCTGGGAGAGGGGAAAGCGTAGATATTTCCAAAAGATGATATAGTGAAAATTAATTAAAACCATATATTACTTCTGATAACTATGAAATTATTCACGAAATGTGTTTTCCTTTACAGATTCAATATCTATTGAACAGAAGTGCATCAGTAGCACAATGACTTCAATAAAGTACCTTCGTAAAACATAAATAATGAAATTTCAAAAATTAACAAAACTTGTTGAAGTTACTTTGAATTATTAATAAAAAACAATCGCAAATGAGATAATTTCCAATCATTTATAAATGTGCTTAGAACAATAATTAAGATTTACGTGCTGTTTTACAAAGCGGGGAAAAAGGTAGATATTCGAAATTATAGTCGGAATATTTCTTCAACTTTATTAAGAATGAAGGCGTAAATATTTATAAAGACCTTTTTAAAATTACAATTAGAAAAAAAAATGTGTCTATAAATGTTAATATAGCTTTCAAAATGATGTTGATAGTTTCTATGAATAAGTAACATTAATATGTAATAAAAATGACTTTGTTTTAAATTATTTTCAAGTTCTCCCTCACCAATAAAAAACAATAAAGAATAAAAACAGCTATTTATACATAAACTAAACAAAATAAGATATTACTAGGTGGATTAGGTATTTCTGCAAAGGCGTAAATGTAAGTTTTTGGTAGGTTAGCAGTCATATAGGCAGCTGTTTCAGAGAGCTGAAAGTACTTCTTTTAAATGTTAATATCTTATGTGGAAAACTTTCATATGTACCTAGTATTTATGTATTGCTAGCTTTTATTTTTACCGAAAACAGATTAGATAAGGGCCGGGGTATGTAAAAAAGATGTTTTGGGATGCACCTATTGTAAATCTAATGCTGAAGCTCTCCAAAAATAACCACCATTCTAACACTTATACATCACCGAAATGAAGAGTAATGTAACAGTCGTGAGTGTTCTTAATACTAATACATTACTAAAAATGACTTCTAGCCAATCAGAGAGCGAGACAGATAGATGGAGATCTAACGGTTTCTAGCCGATTATATTTAGTCAACGTCGTTTAAGCAGTTAGGTGTCATATCGGACGAGAAACAAAATAAGTGAAATGATGCCCAAATGAGCTTAGGTAACTGATATTCATCTTTCAGGATAAGAGAAAACCCTGGAAAAGAAACCTTATCCAGATAACTCGTCCTGACCGAGATTCGAACTCGGTACCTCTTGAACGTGAGGCAGACACGCTACCACCTACGCTACAGAGCTGCAACTCATTCGCTCAAAGTTGCGAACCGCTGTGTAATATACAGGGCGATCCATATAAACCTGAACCACTTCAATACGCCATAACTTTTGAACCAATAATAGGACACACGTGCAACTTTGTGAGAATATAATAAACAATTGGTAGATTACATTACGCTATTTACATCTCAGTGAAAATGTTGGAAGTGTCCTGCACCAGCATCTATACATATTTGTACTCGTCTCACCATATTCTCTGAAGTTTTACGGAGAGTACCCTCGCCAATGTTACTTATTTTGGTTCGAATAGATTCCTTGAGAACATCAATTGTCCGTGGCCTATTCTTGTACACTCTATTTTTTAGATACCCCAACAAGAAAAAACTCCGGTGAGGTTAGTTCAGGGGATCTGGGGGCTACAGACCTTTTGAGATTATTCGATTATCAAAGAAACTGGTTACAAGTTCCAGGGTGTCATTAGAAGTTAGCACGTTGTTCCATCTTGCTGGAAATAACCTTCGCTCAATTCGATATCATCCAGCTGCTCCACAAATGTCTTGAAGATACCCATATAAACTTCAGTGTCTGCAGTCTTGCCAACAACAAAAAAGGCACATTTAAGACTGTCAACTGTCAACAATTGTCAGCATTGACAATTCTCCCATAGCCATTGAGATCATTAAAACAGATTTCTACATTCTATGAGCTTTCAAGGGGAAATGTTTCAGGTTTATATGGATCTACTATATAGTTAAAGTATATAGCTTACTCATAGCAACAAAATAACGTCATATTTGTTCCTCGTTACTGTAAGAGCATAATAATTTTCGGAAACCAGACAGTATCAACTAAGTTTCAAAAAGTTATTTATGGAAAATCCTCAGGGGAAACAATCTTCATGAATTCCCCAACCAAAGAACATGTTACTTTCTTCAGACCGCCGTCGGCTGAACATCTACATCTCCCCAGGGCTACAGCAAAGCCTCCAGAACCAATAACATCTCAAAGATTGGGAAAGAGAAGCTTCAACCAAAGATCAAAGAGCACCTTGCCTACTTTATCGCTTACTGCGCGGATTAGCAGCGGCGTGGCAACACTTGTAGCCGAATGGTGATTGTGAATGGAGCAGCCGAGTTCAAGGAGAAGCGTTAACACACTATACGCAAGCACAAAAAGCCAGACGGTCGCCCATTTACCGCTCTTCAAGTGCCTACGGCGATCACGCTCAATACTCGTACGCTTGGCAATACATGGAGATTTGGCGGCTCCAAACAGACATAAATGACCACTTAACACTCTTGTACTGTTAGTACAGTCAATGTATAGGTTTAAGCTACGTTTGCAGTATCGAAGCACCTCAAGCAGTACTGATCCACTGTGGAGTGCTTTGTTTTCAGACCTTGATATGCAAGTGACTCGCAGTCACAAAACATTTGACCTCCCATTTCACTATACACAGCATCGTCTTCTTTACCCTATTGTATAAGTATCACTTGATACAGCTATATGTTCATTTCAACCATCTGCACAAATTTAGGCTCTGTACAAAACGGCTTATGAATGCTATCTCCGTGGAAGTCATAGTACGTGTTTGTTCCTCAATGTAACCTGGAAGTTTGTAAAGTGAAAAAAGGAGAATTTTCTTAATTTTATACCAAAATTATGGATTGGTAAGAGTAATAATATTATTAAGGAATAATAGAGATATGGACAAATAACTGCAATGAATGATGTCATTATGTTACAGCCAATGTAGAATGTCAGAAACATAGATAGATAGTTTTATTCACCTTAGGAATATACAATATTCATGGCTTCGTCAAATTTGTACCCATAAGAATAATACATTTCTTATGAGTAATACAATTATGAATAATACTATAGTAATTAAATAATACAATAGTGATTAAAGTAATGCAGTAGTAATTAACAGAATAATAATACAAATAGTAATTAATAATAAGGCAACTTAGGTCACATAATAGTTTAATGTATTACATTTTTAAGAACTAGGCTGTAAGAGACATAATTTTTACCAAAAAAAATCAATATTTACTTTATTATTTAATTTTACTTCTTAGAAACTCATCTGTTGTCTGTGACATTACTTTTAGTAGGATATTTTTTACAGCTTTTCTGAATATTACAAGTATCACCTCCGAAGTTGCACAGGTATTTATTCACAAACATCATTTTAGGAAGCATTGATATGTTGATCATGTTTTAAGTATTCTTCCACTGAATAATAGCAACCTTCTCTTAAAAATGATTTTACAGGCAGTTTAAACCTTTTTTCCGATGTTATACTTTTAATGCCATCGGGTAGTTTGTTATATAATAATACTGCTTTATGTTCGAAGCTATGTGTGAATAAAGTTGTATTGTTGCTTATAATGCGTAGATCTGATTTACTTCTTGTATTATGTGTATGTATCTGCGAATTTGTTTCAAATTGAGCAAGTACAATTCTTGTCCTAACTAGAGCTTCATATATATACACACAGGGTAATGGAAGTATTTTTAGTAGTTTAAAATATGGTTTACAGCTGGTGGTGAAAGGAATCTTTACTATATAACGAATAGCCCTTTTCTGCAGTCTAAATATTTTTTATACATCTTTAGCATTTCCCCAGCTAAGTATACCATAAGACATTACAGAATGAAAATAAGCAAAATAAATAATTCTTAACACATTTGTGTTTACAGACTCCCTCATTGATTTAATAACGAATGTAATTCTGCTTCGTTTCAATTCAAAATGTTATCAAGGAGTAAGTCATTCGGTTGCCTAGTTACGCGTTCTTTCCCTCAATATTATCTGTAATAATTCAAAACTTGAAGCAATAACTGATACAAAGTTATTACTAGAGGAATATATTCACGACAAATAGATGTCAGGTTTCATACAATGTTTTGATTAACTTTAGGTATTAGTAAATTGCTTTCAAACTTAGAACTTACACTATTTTTACTCCGCCAGTCTCGGTAGCGTAGATGGTAGCGTATCTGCCTCCCTTTTTCTTGTAATTTACGTTCTCCAACCTTAAGTCATATCTGAGGATGAATGAAATGGGTGAAATGATGCTCAAATGAGCCCGGGGTCCATAAAGCTTAAAGTTACCCGACATTCGTCATTAAGGATAAGGGAAAAACCCGAAAAAACCTTATCCAGGTAACTCGCTGTAACCGAGATTCGAATTCGGGACCTCTTGAACGTGAGGCAGACACGCTACCATCTACGCTACCGAGGCGGGCTGCCTTAACGTTCAAGAGGTCCCAAGTTCGAATCTCGGTTAGGGTGTGTTACCTGGACAAGGTTTTTTCCGGGGTTTTCCCTTATCCTGGAAGACGAATGTTAGGTGGTTCTAAGCTCCATGGACTCCGGACTCATTTGAGCATCATTTCACCCACTTCATCGTGCGATATGACTTAACGTTGGAGAACGTAAATTAGATTGATTGGTTTATTTATTTATTTATTTATTTATTTATTTATTTATTTATTTATTTATTTATTTATTTATTTATTTATTTATTTATTTATTTATTTATTTATTTATTTATTTATTTATTTATTTATTTATTTATTTATTTATTTATTTATTTATTTATTTATTTATTTATTTATTTATTTATTTATTTATTTATTTATTTATTTATTTATTTATTTATTTATTTATTTATTTATTTATTTATTTATTTATTTATTTATTTATTTATTTATTTATTTATTTATTTATTTATTTATTTATTTATTTATTTATTTATTTATTTATTTATTTATTTATTTATTTATTTATTTATTTATTTATTTATTTATTTATTTATTTATTTATTTATTTATTTATTTATTTATTTATTTATTTATTTATTTATTTATTTATTTATTTATTTATTTATTTATTTATTTATTTATTTATTTATTTATTTATTTATTTATTTATTTATTTATTTATTTATTTATTTATTTATTTATTTATTTATTTATTTATTTATTTATTTATTTATTTATTTATTTATTTATTTATTTATTTATTTATTTATTTATTTATTTATACTCCAAACTTATGTACTTATTCCTATCATTTCTACACATCTGTACAAATGCTGTAGAAATTGCATAAAGACTACGAAATAATTGCAAGTCCGCCCCTCGACAGCATAGATGGTAGCGTGTCTACCTCACGTTCAAGACGTCCTTAGTTCGAATCTTGGTCAGGGTGAGTTACCTGGATAAGTTTTTTTTCACTGTTTTCCCTTATTCTTAAAGACGGATGTCGGGTAACTCTAAGCTCCATGGACCCTGGGCTCATTTAGCATCATATTGTGACGACCTAATTATGGATTGTAAAAGCTAAGGAGCACATGGTCAGATCGTACACGGGGGGAATTACTCAGGGTAGGAAATACTGGCTTGGTGAGAGGTTGGGATTTTCTATCAGGCTACAAAAGAACTACAAAAGATAGGAGTGACATTAATTAACATTACAATCCATTTAATAAGAATATTTACTAAACTAATTAATTACGTAGGTGGCCATAGCGGCCGTTACCTCACAGAGTCAGGGCATCACGCCCTGGCTAGCTAGTCCGAGACCTGCACACAAAAGAGGATGAGATTCATACTTTACATTCAGTTATACCAGAGCTGGAGGAGTGGGGTGTGTGACGTCACACGTACTACTGAAGTCACATGAACTATTATTTGAATTAATTAATACAGTCTCCTGTGACAATATCACCCATTTCATTCATCGTCCGATATGACTTGACGTTGGAGGACCTAAGAGGTCCAAGGTGTACCACACCGACTGCCGGCCTCACGCCCACTTACGCACGGTAGAGGTGGGCAATCATCCAACCGATACGGGGAGGAGATGTGGTCAGCATCTCGGCATCCCCCAGCCGGAGCGTCGGTTTTCGTGACCAGGGCCGCTTACCTAGTATAAGCTCCACTTTCCTCACGAAGTTGAGTAAGCACCGGTCCTATACCCTGGACTTAAAATCCGCACCCCAGGGTGAGATCGAACCCGGGCTGCTTTCCGTGACCAGGGACCAAGGCATGCTGCCTTAGCCCGCTACGCCACGGTGTAGGACATTAATATTAAGTAATGCACTGATTTAAGTTAGAAAACTTACTCTGGTTAGTAAATTACGTTTAAGGTGAAGGTAATAATGAATACGATAAATATTGGAATCTTAAATTCTCTTCAAACATGATGCTGATGTTGAGATTTAATCGCAGTTTCAGTTGAATGCCGAGATTCAGCTGAACCAGACTACCGTTTTACTCAGAAATGTTCTCAGTTTAGAGACATAATGACCCATAATGATGTTTTAAATAAACCACTTTTGCTTATATAAAGCTGCTTCTGCTTATCTCAGTTCCAAATTTTGAATCTTGTATACAATAATCAGACATTATGAATACTTATGTGAAAAAAGAGTTGAAAATGCATCACTGTTGTTGTTCATTGCTGCTGTATTTTGGTTTAGCTAAATATATCCGCCCCAGCTTAACAGCACTGTTTATACATTAAAAACCCAGAGAAATTGTAAGTTAAAAATGAAGTAGATTTTAAAAATAAAATTTGGAGGTAATACAAATTTTGCTCTCTAGGAAAAAGCAATAAATTAAATTCACAGCTGAAGAGTGCACTTGGTTGAGTTGCTAGTAGCTATTCCTGATACCACCTACTGATATATTGTTCTTGGGAATTTACTCCACTTGCATTAAATATTTGCCTCGAGGGATACGTTACTCCAGATATGAAGTAAGTGGATAGGGAATTATAATTTCAATAGAGATTATGCTGTTCAGAAAGAAAAATAATCGACTTATCTCCATCTGCTGAAATTAATATTTTCACCTCGTTCCGAGTAATGCTTACATTAATCTCAATGATAAAAAGAAAGAAGGAAAACAGGAAGAAAGCTTAGTCCTGTTTTGGTATATTTCCCTGAGACATTACACTGTATTCAAGTTAAAAATATTTTAGTGAAGTTTTTATTATAATATTGTACTGGCCTTTGTCGCTTATACACACAAAGTTTTGAGTATTTTCAATTGTAAATACTATATTATTTTTAGTAGTGTTTTTTAGGATAAAAAGGCAAAATCCAAGCCACTGCAGTCAAATGATACCCCGTCAACATCCAAGCGTGTCATCACACCGATTATTTTACTTGGGCCCTCCACGTCCTTTACCACGGGTACATTTGACTGCAGTTGCCGAGATTCGAACCCACAACGTTTATCTTTGGCCAGCCCATTGTATATCGCTTTAAAGACCATGGCCATTCTAATCCATTGCGTTGAGGCACCGCAGAAAGCGGTATGAGAACCGGTTTAGCAAGTACATCAAGAGCAGCATAAGTATCAAAATAATTTGCCAATTTATTCCCAAATTTTTATCTTATTATTGCTGCTTAGGTACAATTTAAATATATAAGATTTAAAATATAAAATTTTATTTTTCATCCATTATATATGATATGCGATTGGGGGACAGACTAAAAATAGGAATGTAGCAAGGTTTTATGGACAATACCAGAACCAGAATGGAGGATACATTTCTGTATAATATATAATATAATAAGAAATATGGGGAGGTTTAGAAAATAGAAAATTATTAAAGTTTTACAAGATAATGAGAGAATGGGAAAGAGAAAAATACGCAGACCAATGTAATAGGAAGGAGAGGGAAGGGATAGCTTGGATCAGAACGGGTCGATGTTCTTAGGGGACTAAGAAGTAGTAGGGTAGAAATATGTGAATTATGTGGACTACTACTACTAGGGGGATTCTGGGTTTATCTCACCAACGGCTGTTTTAGGGCTTATTTCGCCCTCTTCAGCCAGCATATTTATTGGTTTGGGAGGCGGAAGAGATGGCTTTTTTTTATTTATTATTTTTTTATTATTTTATTTTTTGCTATTTATATATATCTATATCTATATGTTTTTTTTTTTTTTTTTTTTCTCATTTACTTAGTTTCCGTGAGGTCGTCATCTGGATGTCTTTTGTCATTGCAGGAGTTGCCGTAGGTGTTGCTGTATTTGTCGTTCTTCTTTTGCTTCTTCGTGCTGTCTGATGATGGTTAACAGGGGAGGGTCGCTTGGATTTTTTTCCTGGTGTATTTGTGTTCTCTTGTATTGTTTTGCAGCGTTGATGATCTCCTGCCTTGTGGTCGGTGTCTTGCATTGGCTATGTATTTTGTGGTGTTCTTCTTAATTGTGTCCTCTATTGTAGCTGTTTTTGCTATGTCGTGGATTTCATTACTTCTGGACCATGGTGGTAACTTCCTAGCTATTCTCAAACATTTCCGTTCGAACCCGGAGATACGGTCCTTTGTTGTTTGGGAGGTGATGGGCCATAAAGCGATTGCTGCGTATGTGAATGTTGGTCTGATGATAGTTTTATATAGCTGGGTTAGGGTGCCTGGGGATAGACCTTCCTTTCCAATTTTGGAGAGGAACCTGAGGCATGACGTTGCTACCTTTGCTTCTTGCAGTTTGATTTGGTAGTGAGCCTTGGTAGACAGTTTCCCGTTTAGTGTTACTCCTAGGTATTTGATTTTTCTTTGTGTCGGTGTGGAGAAACATAAAGTACATATAATATTCTACAAAGAGTTTGCAGTATGAAGACAGAAAATATGGGAGGAGAAATAGGAAAAGATGCAACGCAGTTGATAGCCATAAAAATAGTTACCGGGAAAAATGAAAGCAGAAATATAAATATAAACATGCGAAACCTGTTTTGGAAAGTTAAAGAGAAATGTATGATAAAAGTGAAGGTTGGAAATGAAAGGTGCTCAGACAACAAGGTCAAACAGATAGCAAACTAGAGTGGAAGGTTGACTAATGCTACGCAGCAATGCTAAAGGCCTGGGTGCCAAGCAGGATGAGCTAGCTAGGGTAGGTACTAAACAAATTTTATCGTTTAAGGAAATAACAATTACGTAGATTAGCAAATGCAGGTACTAATTTCATCTGATTTACACTTTCATCTCTCCAATGATGGCCCTCTCATGATGTTTAACTAATGAAACAAATACTCAGGGATGACTTAGGCTGTGGCGTGTTCCCCAAGTCAAGCGCCCGGAAGCCCTACATTTGGGTGTAGTCTAAGGCCTGTATACCCCCCAGGGGTCTACTGCGGTAGGTACGGGTTTGGCGCACCCGGGGTCCCGAGCCAACAGTCTCCCTCGTGTGGGCTCCTCTTCGTGGTTGAGGGAGACGGTCAACAGGCCCACCCACGTGTAGGCCGTGCGTGGAGACCCGTGGAGAAGGTTTTTAGATTCTTGTCTAGTTTAGAGTTTAGGATTTAGTAAACAAAATTTTTAGTAGGCTTTGATTGATGCTTTTTATGTGCGTGTATTTTTAATAGGTTTTGTTACACTTGTCTAGTTTTTAGAAAGTTTTATATCTGGCTTTTGCCATGACTAGTTTTTTAAAGGGCGCTGATGACCGCCGCAGTTGAGCGCCCTTATATATCATCATCATCATCATCATCATCATCATCATCATCTAAGGCCTGCATAGGAACCCACTACCTGTCAGCACGGCCGAAACGTCCGCTCGGGTGAGGCGACACCCGAGTGGGAAAGCGAAGGACGGAGAACCCGTATTCGATTCCCTTTGAATCTGCTACTGTGATCTTGGTTTTCCTTCAGTTGTTCTCTTCCCCCTTGAGTTTGCTTATACGCTAATACATATTTTTCTGCTTCTCCTTTTCACTTTAATATATATATATATATATATATATATATATATATATATATATATATATAACAATTGCTGGACGGTACCGCTGCGTATATGGCGGATGTGAATTTTTGTTTTGTTAAGTTTTTTTTTTTTTTTTTTTTGTAATTTACGTCCTCCAACTTTAAGTCGTATCGGACGATGAATGGAGTTGGTGAAATGATGCTCAAATGAGTCCAGAGTCCTTAAAGCTTAGAGTTACCCGACATTTGTCTTTTCAGGATAAGGGAAATTCCCGGAAAAAAACCTTATCCAAGTAACTCACCTTGACCGAGTTTCGAACTCGGGACCTCTTGAACGTGAGGCAGACATGCTACCACCACGCTACCAAGGCGGGTGGATGTGATTTGAAGAGATAAGTGGTACTACAGAATCTACTGTCAGTGAACAGGCATTCAGAGATGAACAAGCTCGGAGCGTTAGAGACACCTCTGCACTGCATCTGCCGCACTTCCGTCCTATTTGGCAGCAGTGATGAAACCCTCCTTTGTTTCTAATTTCAACTAAAGCTCTAATGAAATGCATGCCTAGCTCCGAATGTTTATTTCATAGAGGTGCTCATCATGAAAGAAAATTGAACATTTCTGGGTCAAAGAATTCAAGGAGTTAGTCTTCTTCTGCTTCACGGTTTTCGACTTTTCAATCCGTTCCGGCTCCCATTTGGTCAGCCTATCATTTCCTCGGTCTTTCCTGGTTTCTTGCAAGGCAACTAGAGTACTCAGGTAGGCCATTCCGGAGAGTCGCGCTGCCATTGGCTAACGTGCATGACGTCACTGAGAATACAGTTCAACCGCGAGAGTTAAACACTAGCCCCTCAGTATGTGTTATTTAAGCTCTGCTACGTGTAAAATCAGAAGGAATAAACATCCACTTGTGTATTATAATGAAGGTTCTTTCTAGCAGTTGTATTAAGAGTTTAAAACATGTTACTATTCATATGTACTTAATCAGTGTAGCTCAAGAAAATGACGAAGCAACCCATTGAAGATTTTTCTTTGCTGCAAGTTTCCTGATCATTTCTGCCTTCGTTCTTTTGTTTAAGTGCCTAATTCTAATGAAGGTTCTTGTCCTCACATTAAGAAAGATCACGTTGTGATGAATTTTGGGAATCTTGGAACTTATTATAGAAATTAAGTTTTGCATCACTCCATTACACTTCGCAGCACTTTGTCCATGGAAGCTACAAAATATTACTTCTGTACCTTTTTCTGCCGTTTCAAAGCACCGTGTTCTTTCTTCAGGGCTTGCATCTGAGTCTTTAGTCTAATTATTTCCTCTTCAGCAACAACAGAGTGGCCAGGAGCTACCTCCGTGCTGGTCGACGGGTCAAATTTTGTTTTTTTGGAGATAAAGATACTATAGTAGACAACGCCCACTTTCGCACGGTCCTAACTTCGCACCGGTGATCTCTTGTTGATATTGCCTATTAATAAAAACAGTTTTATTATTATTCCACGCATCAAACTTTTCTTATAAAAAAGGAGCGAATAAACTCAGTGTACACGTAGAAACCAATACATAAATGGAATGTGTATTTGATAATTACCTGCAAATTGGTTTTGCTGGTCCTTGTTACAACCGCCTCAAATACATCCCCATGTCAATTAGGAATTTTCTATGACGGTACAGCGTCGCCCTTTAATTTTTTGTTTTCAGTGGCAAACCTAATAGCTCGTTTTTTAAATCCCGTTCATAGTTTTCGGGCAGGAAGTGATCGGAACAAATCCTTGCATTATTCACATTAACCGGATCAGCCCTTTTACAGCGCAAAACCCACTTGCGCTGTAGTTCTCGATCTTTAGGCAAACAATGGAAAATCACATTCGTAGTTTTATACGAAGCATGTTTGCTTTCAGCAACAGCGCAATGGTTTTCATAATGTTACGATAAAAAACACAGCCAATAACTACAATAGCTCATTAGCAACTGCATCTCGTTTATTTCTCAGAAGGATTGTGGAATTTGCATGCATCAGCGCCTTATCTTATCTTATAATGTGCAATCATAATATTGCATTACGCACATTCACGTGTAAGCGCTCTTGCGTTGTATTCTCAGTGACGTCACGCCCCTCAGTCAGCAGTGACAGTGTTTTGCGCGGGAAGGCGGGAATGGCCTGCCCTGGGTTTCTTGTACGTTTGAGTTTATAGTTTATGGATATTTAGATATTCTTTATTCATCCTATAAACATGTTTTTCCCATTGACTGCTGTTGATAGCAATACTATGATTTATTTCTTCTACTTTTAATTCTTCCCTAATATGTTGACTACATTTTTTTTTTTTTTTTGTCTTTTTAGTATACACAGTTACTGCTCTCACAAATTTCATTTCTGATGTCTGTATTCTAATACTATTTCCTTTTTGTTAATGCCCGTGTTTCTGATCCGTATATCAGATTTGGTACTGCCATTGATTTGTACAGTTTTACTACGGAGTCCTGATGATGAATATGACTCACGACTGCATTGCTAGCTTAAAACGTCTTCCTTGGGGAAAGTATTACGTCAAATGACGTAACTGTGTAATAAACAAATAAACTGAAATAAATGTATGGAAACGAATGTGTGTCAGAATATCTAGAAAGCGTAAAATTAGTTTGTCATGCTGATTCAATAAGCACGTATCATTGCTTAATCCACAGATAATGGATACAGAAGAATTATAAGCCTAATCATTACGGAAAAATTAAAATAATCTTATCTGCCAGTTAATTTCCCTTGACAGATGTCACTCAGAGATGTATATATTAAATTCTCATGACACGAATTTTGATCTACAGCAAATATTTTAGTAATAAGTAGTCCAACTGTCATCGCTTAGGAAATCCTCTTGTATATATGAGTGGAAATTTTCACAACGCTTTGAGATTATTAAAACTCTTTAACCGTGAATAAAAATATGATTAACAATTCATAACAACATTAGAGCGTGACATTGACTTTATCTACATATTTCTTCTAATTCCAATATTACCTAACTTCTTTCTTATTCGATACATACATTGTTACGTCTCTTCATCTTGTAGATGAGCTGCTAGATTTCTAGATATATGGCGTGCCGGATAAATGACACGAATGCTTGCTCATCCCCGTGGGCAGTAGAGAGCTGCTTGGTCGACAGGACATTTTCATCGTCCTCTTCAGGTAGCTCCAACAATGGAACGGGTGTTTGGGATTGCTATGGACTTCCGCACCTCTCTATCTGCGATCTATAGTCTCCTTCACTTCATCCTTTACTTATGAGAATGGCAGATCTACATAGGCTGGAGTCCATGGAGTGTTCCTGTCCATTGTATAACCAAACTACAATATACCACAGCAAAGAAAGTCTTCGAGGCCTGATACGCAGAGAATGTTAGAGAAGGTTGGATAGGTTTATGGCACCCCATGCCAGTTCAGTTACAGACCATTAAAAACATCCTGACGTCTTTTATTTTTGTGAATACATTTTCTCGGTTTCAGTATACAGAGTGAAAAAAACACATGTTTTAACGGTTCTGCTCCTTGTGTAGCATGCGTTCTCTGTCATACTCATTCGCTGTTCTTATCCCACTGTGTAAGGGTGGCACTGGGTGGCACATTCCTTTCAGAGACTTACTTTGCGTTGGTGGAGAGTACTATTGGTTACAATGACATTATTAGGCCCCACAGCGACAAATTAAGACACCTTGAGTAGTTACCTAGCATTATATACTAGGAAAATCAGCCAGTCTTGGTCAAGAATGACTTCATTTATGACTTAATCACTTAAATTATTTTAACCTATCCCGTTAGATATAGTGCCAGATGAAGGAGCAGAAGAAGGGCTCATAATAGGAGTGAAAGCAGAATGGAGGGGCCTTCAGGTAGACCAAGGTGCCTCTACCTAGACCCTTGGGAGGGAACGATGAGGTAGAGACCCGAAGAGCGACTAGATCAACACGAAAATTGCGCTAGAAAGGACGGGGTAGGTAACGATTCCAGATGGAAAATAGCTTGGCGCTGGCCAGCCACGTCTCAGCCTCCTGGGAATCGATGAATTGAAAAGGAAGATCAAATAATAAAGCAAACATAATCTTCCTGTTTCAATTGTATACGCTCACTTGTTTTCTATCGCGCCGTCTCTTACTTTTATAATCAAGCTCTGGTGTTTGTAATTCGTTCACAGAGGACCGCTATTTTTTTTAAACCTCCGAGAGGCTATAAATAAAAGATAACTTCATAAAAAACAATTACTTTATTTCCAAAAGTTTTGTGAACCTATGGTTACTTTTCAACATAATCGCCGAAAAGATTGGGACATTTATCCTACCTGTGGACAAGCTTTGCAATACTCTCTGCAAAGTTTTGTTTTTCGTTTTGTTTCTGGTGTGTCCTGTGTCTTATTGGATCCAAGTTTCATCTCCAGTAACAACTGATTTCAAAAATTTATCTCCATCGTGATTAAGCGTCAAGAAAATTTAAAGCTGACCGTTATCATGATGGAGACAACTTCTTGAAATCAATTGTTACTTTACAGGAAACTTGGATCCAATACGAAACACCGGAAACAAAACGATCATCACAACTGATGCATCTTCAAAACAACGTCAATGCTCATTTGAAATCATTGGCGGCAACAGTTTTTGCAGAGAATATTGCAAAGCTTGTCCACAGGAATGATAGATGTCCCAATCTTTTCGGCGATGATGTTGAAAAGTAATCATAAGTATGCAAAACTTTTGGAAATAAAATAATTCTCAAGTTGTTCTCGGGAAGCAAGCCAGGTAAACAGACGATTGGAAATCGACGTTACGGGAGCGTGCATCTCTCCCATCATCAGGATATTTATTAAATGTTATAACCACAAATGAATCACTGAATATAACTCAAGTATTAACAAAGAATTTAATACATATCGTTCCCGCAAGGGAGGGGATCCGTCCCCTTCAGCTGCCGAGGTGCGGCCGCTGCGGACCCTTAGCACTCGTGGTACCTCTGACGTTACTAAAGGAACCTCGGGCCGAACTATCGAGCCCCTCCCGTAGGGGAGTTGTTCGGATTGGGTTGCACTCGAGAGGGCAGTGTGTTCCCGACACCCACGGGTAAATTGGTACTTCCGGCCAGGCTACGGCCGCCCGGAGGGGATAGAGGGTTGCCTGAACAGTCCCGGGTACTAGCCTGCAGAGCTAGTAGAAGGTGTGCTAGATCACCATTTGGCACCACCGAGGTTTTTCGGAAGTCTTCCCTGCGGGGTTGACGCGCGTAAGTGGCGTATCCACTTCCATCCCGTCTTGACGTTGTGCTCAGCGGGGGGAGCTTTTTAAGAAATCAGGTATTGCCCTATGGAAAGAGCCCCGGAGAATCCATCGCTCCCGGGTAGAAGGAGGCCCAGGTCCTTGGTCCTACGGCTCCAGGACCAATGGGAGTAGATCCTCTGCGGTTAAAAAAATACAAATCGTGATGATGGGAGCGATGCACGCTCCCGAAACGTCGATTTCTAATCGTCTTTTCATCTGGCTTGCTTCCGGAGAACAGCTCGAACATATTAGTCGCCAGGAAAGCTTCTGGTTTTATTTTAATAAAATACGAAGGCTCTTCAATAAAGAATGATCATAACTTTTTACGGTCATAATTTGTCGCACTAAAATTCAATCTTATTATATTCTGTTAGTTTAATGTGAAACAAACACGCCGTAGTAGTTTTATTGTTGGTACTCCTGGTTCCCGCATGTAAGAACCAGGCAAGTTCAGACTTCTTCAGTATCACCTACCACTGCAATGGAGGTAACATGCAGTTAAAGTTGATGTTAGAGGAAGATCCGGAGTTTCTTTCAAACGTAATCACTGCTGATGAAACTTGGCTACCTTATTTTGATCCTGAGAGCAAACAGCAAACCTCAGTGTGGAAATCTCCTTCATCACCAACCCACCAAAAAAGTAAAACTGGTTGCTTCTGCTGGGAAAGTTATGGTCATTTTATTTGATATTTATGGAATGGTTTATCAGCAAGTTGTACCTGCACACACATCAGTAGCTGGACAATACTACAGGGATGTCCTGGAAACATTGCAAGTCCATATCAGACGCAAAAGACCACATTTGCGTGAAGCAGGCTGGATGCTGCACCACGATAATGCGCGGCCGCATATTGCCAATGTTGTTGCTGAATATCTTGCAAAAATCAACGTGAAGTTCATCACTCACCCTCCCTATAGTATGGATTTAGCCCCATGTGACTTTTTTGTATTCCCTAACATGAAGAAACGCCTTCGTAGGAGACATTATCCATCATCAGAAACAGTGGTGAAGGCTGCGGAGGCGATTTTGAAGGATCTCTGAAAGATGGTTTTCAACATATCTTTGAAGACTGGCAGAAACATTGGGAAAAGTGCATGTTATTCAGGGGAGACTATTTTGAGAAAGACCATCAAAATTATGAGGATGAATAAAGGTACGTTTTCAAAAAGCAATTGTGATCATTGTTTGCTGAACAGCCATGAACTTGTCTTTTATTTATAGCCCCTCGGATGTTGAAAGGAAACGGTCCTCGTATTTCATATTTGAAATATCTCTACATGCATAATTCCAGACACTGCAGGGAATTTAATTAAATACAAATTCTTTTGCCTCAACCAGGAACCCAAAACACTAACCACTGGACCAAAGAAGCAGCGGGAATATGTTTTGTTCTGTTTCTATACCTAAAGCTATTTTCAGTTGCATTAAATTATAAAATGATGCTACAGACACAAAAAGTGTACAAAGGACTAATGAGTCTTGAACACAAATTGCGCAGGATACTGGTTCTTGAGAGAGGTGATGGAACATTTAATAAAAACTAGACAGAATATGTTGCATAACAACTTTACTCTCCAGCTCTTCCGGGACATTCTTCCTGAAACCGCTAATTATTTCATTTCTCACAACTTCTCGTCTACTTTTTTCTGTTATTAAACTGATGAACTGTGATTGTACCTTGGTTCGCAACTGTTTTCAAGTTGAGCCTTTTGCCATTTCTATGATGTGCTTCTTGTGTAATAGCCGAATGGTACATGAAGCGTTACAGAAAACTTATTATAAAATGCATTTCGTTGAGCTTTACTGCTGTACTCTTTGTCGTAATTCAGTCTCATATGAAGTGAGGCGTGTGTACCTCACGTTCAAGAAGTCCCGAGTTCGAATCTCGGATGAGTGAGTTACCTGGATAAGGTTTTTCTGGGGTTTTCCCTAATCCTGAAAGACGAAAGTCGAGTAACTTTAAGCTCTATGAACCCTGGGATCATTTGAGTATTATTTCACCCATTCCATTCATTGTCCGATATGACTTAACGTTGGAGGAAGTAAATTACAACAACAAAACACTGCCACCCGTTTTACATCTTCATAAATGGCATGTATTTTTTATTAAACGTAAAATATTATGCAAAATTCCAATACACTGGTTAGAATTGCTGCAGGAAATTCTTTAGCATAAACCATTTTCGAGATATTAATGGTTGATTTGCCTTTGTCTTTCTTTGAAAGTCCTATTTACTTTCAGTTATTTCTGGCAGTTGCATCGAATTTGTATTTAATTGTCCAGTTCTTACACATTTGATTACTAGTGCTCGCTTTGTATCTATAACAAGAGGTCTAATGTAGTTACTTCTGCAAAGCTTTATCTGGATTAAAATGAAATAAATAAAAAGTTAAACCTTCATAACAATTTTCACTATTAAGTCGCGTGTATGTAGGTAACAGGTTAGATTTTTAAGGATATGAAGCGTTTGCACTGTTTAACGCTTTGTGACTGTACTTCTACAACACTGATATATTATTAATTAATTTTGTATCCGAAATGCTGCAGTGTCATACACATCTCCGATCTTGATTCTCGTGGTAAGCGAGAACTTAATTAGTTTGCCTGTGCTGCCACTGACAGTCGTTTACTAGCAAATACCACTTGCTTTGGCTTAGCATGTAGCAAAATACTTAACAAACAAAATGTATTCAAACGTGCCATTATAAACAGATTGCTAATGTATTCAATATCTGCAGAACTTGTTCACATGTGACAGTAACAGCAATCATGTACTTCCTACATAATATCGGAAACAGAACTGCCGCAGGGTGATACGATTTTACGATTATACGATGTTCCCTGTGCAACAAGATGCAAAGATCGTTCTGCGTTATTACATACAATAATTAAGTTCGGCATGTATAGTTGCTCACCTCTCTCAGAGGAAGTGAATAACTGGGCCGTATTGTTAATAGGTGATAATACTAAACAGAATGTTGGGGGGGGGGGGGGGGGGAAGCTAACGTCTCATTTACAAACATACTTTTATCAGTTATCGATGCAGCGTTGTACACTGACCTATTTTCTAAAATTTATAATTCTAAGATTGCATCCACTCCTGGATAAACTTAATCCTCAATATTTGTTGCATTAATTACTATTATATAAAAGCGACCATTTTATTTGGAAGAAAGCCTCTCTTCTCCGTTGAAAAAAAGATGATACTAAAACTGTTTATCTTTCAGAAAAGTATTTTACATTTTGATAATGTTATTTTTTTTCATATTGTCCAAAATAATCCAGTTATTTTCCACTTTTTCGTGAACACTGATGGACAATTCACACCGCTTAGCACCGTTAAGGAGATACGAACGTGGATTTTCCTCGACTCTTACCTAGAGTGGATACAGGTTCTTTGTGTATATATCTGAACAACCGATCTTGATGTTTAACTGCAGCGTCTTCCTAAAATATGAAAGTCCCCAACACTTTGCTTTATATGGAAATATGTCGCTATTATTTAAGTTAATTGGTGGAAATTGATCATTTCATCACACTAGCCTATATAGGCTAAGATTTTGGATAGATAGTCAACCTGAAAAATTCAATGCCATTTCAGAGATTTGAACCACGGATCTCCTGGTTTCCGTCCAGGCGCTCTTACTCATTGAGCTACCACGGGCAACGTGCCGTCCTGAAATATTCTCCAGTTGACTCGTATATTTCCCCGGTAGACCACTAGGGGCTCTCGTATTCGAGATATACCGTTGTGGTGACTTACTGTTGCAAGAACTTGAATCACAGGCTTCACCATAACTCTTATTGCCCGCCTCGGTAGCGAGGTGGTAGCGTGTCTGCCTCATGTTCAAGAGGTCCCGAGTTCGAATCTCGGTGAGGGTGAGTTACCTGGATAAGGGTTTTTCCTCGGTTTTCCCTTATCCTGAAAGACAAATGTGGGGTAGCTCTAAGCTCTATGGACACTGGGCTCATTTGAGCATCATTTCACCCATTCCATTCATCGTACGATATGACTTAACATTGGAGGATGTAAATTACAACAACAACAAAAACTTTTATTATTTAAGTTAATCGGTGGAAATTAGTCATTTCTTGACACTAGCTGTGTATAGGCTAAGGTTTTGGAAAATACCGGCAAAAGGTGTGAGTCAATATGAGAATTTAATGTCAGGACGGCACGTTGCCCATGGTAGCTCAATGGGTAAGAAGAACTGATCGCGAACCAGGAGATCCGTGGTTCAAATCCTGACCATTGCATTGAATTTTTCAGGTTGACTATCTGTATGTCGTTATGTTCAATTTTCTCAAAGACGTTTGTAAAAAGTTGTGATTAAAATATGTGTGCAAGATATCTACATTACAAATAAGTCATATTTTGAATTTTGTTGCAATAGCCCTTGAAATTCTCTTCATTGTTATTCGATTTTGATAATTTGTAAACGATAAGTTTACCATGTTCAACAGATATTTTATTTATTATCGTTTTGTGTTGGCCTATACTTCAAACTACTTTTATAAACCAATATTCCTGTTTTTATTAACCGTTATTATTTTTTTCTCTTGAAGTCATGCAAAGAGAACGAAATTTCAAAGCCATTACTGTCCCCTCAGTGTATCCGTGTACCTGTAACGAAATCTTAAATAAAATGATTTATACAAATATACAGGATGTATCTTTATTGGTGCCATACACTTCGGGGAATAAAATGAAAGATTTTGTAAAAATATTTTGTATAAGAGCAACTGCCACCCATAGGTACACTTAATTTGTATCACCGAGCGGGATGGCTCAGTAGGTTTCGTCGTTGGCCCACATTCGGGAGGTCCGCGTTCAATT